>VUQK01015515.1:11663-36079 GCA_015106715.1 Bujurquina vittata
ATTTCTCACACACCCATTTTTTGTTTTTTAGAAAAAATTTTCTCCCCCCCCCCCAAAACGTCAAAATCGCCCGGGGGGGTGTTTCCCGGGGGGCGGGGGGGGGGGGGGGGGGGGGTGAATTAACTATCATTTCCCTTCTCTGTCCATCTTCACCGGAGAAAAGAAAAGCTTTTTCTCCTGCACTGCAGCGACTGCTTACACCAGCTGTTTCACTCTAACATGCACGTCTTCCTGAAAACTATTCCAGGACACATTTTGCTGTGGATGAACTTTCATTTAAAAAAAAAAAAAAAAAAAAAAAAAAACAAATTTTGTTTACAAAAAAAAAACGAAAAAAAAAAAAAAAAAAAAAAAAAAAAAAGTGGTAATATTTTGCATTGCATTACATTGTAGTCCTGGAGCTATTTCAGTGTCTACACCCTCAAGATTAAAAGAGGAACATCTTCTCTGTGGTGGCCCTTCTATTGTAACAAAATGGATACATTAAACATTTAGTACGTTTGGTACACTAAAAGCATATATTCAACACGTTAACAAAACTGTAATGTGCTTAACCGTAGCAATATTACTGATGAATTCTACGGCTTTAAATGGTGTCTACTTTCAAGTGCAGATGAGCAATAATTACACGACAGTGTTATGTCGTTAATGGAAAAAGGCCCAGTGAGACTGGATGTGCTCTACATACCAAAATTTACCACTAAATGGGAAAAAAATCCAGTAAAGCGGTGCAGAAGCGAGCGAGAGAGAATTTAAATGATATTAATGTGTCAAGTTAAGGTTGATTAAAGTAATTTGGTAACATGGAGGGAAGTGCGGCTACAATAAACGTCAAGGAAACAGGAACTCAGCAGGTTCTGTCAGCTGGCATGTTGACATTCTCTGCATGAAGTTAGCACTAGCAGTAATCTTATATAAGTGACAGATTAGTACTTATAAAATTCCCGGCATGTATACACACATGCACACCCATCTACCCAGATATGCACACACACAGAAACTTGCAAGAATGAACGCGGCATGCGCGCTCATTTGCAACGCGCACCGGCGCACAGATTGAGCACATCCTCGGAGTGGAAATGTAAGGAATACTGAGATACAGTCGTGATTGACAGGCAAATCGTTCTCGCTGAAATACCCGTTTGACAGAGAAAAGCCCCAAATGCAAGAGTTAAAAGCCAGCCACAGCAATCACCTCAGTATACGGCACATGAAAGCGAACTTGAGTATTTTGTGTGCCTTTGAGAAGCTGAGTGTCTGAGGTAAAATGTGTAGCAAAATATTAGGACTTTTTTTTTTCCCGAAACGAAAAACTTAATGCTCTTTGCGCAAACCCGGATGCCAATCATGAGCGTGCCTCTTTGAGGTCCAGGCCTTATGCGAATGTCAGCTCCATAGCACATTATAATTCCAACCCAGCTCTTGAAGAATGACACAGTTCCAAAGCTACACCCGCTCCACCGTGCAACTCTGCCAGGGAGGGGGAAAAGGGGGGTAATGAAAAACTGCTCGCCTTTTATTTCAAGAGACATTGTAACCTAACTGCTGGTAGCAGGCAATGGCAATTGGCTTTAATAATAGTCTCTACCCTCTAATTTGTGTGGGGATTTGCCTGGACCAGTCTGGTCTCACAGGCTCTTAATGCCACCGTGCCTCGTGGCTGAGAAAAAGGGACGATGTGCCTCAAAGTACCAAGCAGAGGAGAGGGAAGAGACAGATAAAGGGATGGACGGAGAGCTGGAGAGGGGAAAGTCTCTCTCACACTGAGAGGTGATGATGAAAGGGGGAGATATTAAAGTGCGCTTTGCCATTTCCTGTTCCCCATAATATCACATAATGCTGGTATAATTAACCCCAGGAAATGTGGCTTCATTAGTCTCAGACTGGATGTTAAAATGAAGTGTGAACTAATTGGTCAAGTATACATGATGGCAGATATTAACAAAGGCGCAGATGCAAGCAGGTGCAGAAATAGAAAGGACTTCCTAGCAAAAGACAGACAACATTTTTTCATTATTTTAAAGTCGGCAGCATGTGCACAAACAAACAGACGTGCTATAAAAAGAGAAAGACTGCACAGCAAAGCGGTCTGACCCTGGAGAAAAGTATTGTGCGTGATCTGTATTTCCTCCGCTGGATGCTCTGAACCGCAGCGCATAGCCTTAGACCCACTGGTTCCAGCAAGTTTCCTGTCTGCTCTCATCTGCATCACAAAAAGGCTTTTTCTCCATAAAAATACTGATCAAGCCTTATCTTTTTTGAAACATGTAATCCACAGGGAAAAGGCGGACTTGTAGCCATTAGGTACTGTCCTCTGTGCCTTGAGTCGCTGCCGCCTCAGCCTTTGTAGCAAAAGGCCAGAGCAAAGCTAGTTTCCATTCAGCTGGGAGAGCTGGTCAAAGCCACAAGATCAAGCAGCTCCCAGCAGTTTCGTCTCTTCTCTTCTCTTCTCTTCTCTTCTCTCATTTTTTCTTTTTTAAACTGAGAAATACTTAAGTTGTCTCCGTAGTTTCTGGAAGATGGCGTGCAAAAAGTCTCCATAGAACAGGATCTTATGTTTTCCCAGGACTCCTGCAGGTTTGACAGCAGTTTTGAGGAAAAGTTTGAAATTTTGGAAATGCTGTGTCTTAAATTGGGTAGAAAATAGGAAATTCTCAATGGAGACAGGCTGCCATTTTTATGCTTGTTTGTTTCCTTCGTTGCTGCTTTCTCTCTTTGCACATACTCTTGCACAAACCATCTGCCATACAGGCCCTGTGTGACTTTACTTCAAGAGCTCTTAGTGGCTGTCTTCATCAGCTCAAGATCTGCGGCAGAAAAACAGCTTTAATTGGTACTGAGGGGGAAGAGACGCAGAAGGGGCTGCACGCTTCACCACATTTAAGAGAAAATACTGGTGAATGATCAAGAATTGCATTCAACCAAGCTTCTCCTTGCTACACGCATTTATTACTCGGGATTTCACCTCCAGGTCTTTTCTAGCATTACGTCTTTTGTACAGTAAAACCCACATAAGCTTAGAAAATCATTTAATATCCCTCAATTTAAATCAGCACGTTCCAATTAAGGAAAGTTGTGAAACCATATCTTTTTGGTCATAGATCTTTAGGTTATGTGCAGGTAAATCAGCCTGTCTCACTAAAATTGCAAAATGTGGGATTTCAGTTTTTTTTTACTGGCCTGTCAGTAATACTGAGCCTTGAATTTCACCAACTAAACACATTGCTCTTCAGCTGAAAGAGTGAAATAGCAAATGTCAGAACACCTACAACTGGGATCTTGCGTTACATGGCAAATAGAGGCCCTACAATGTGCAGCCAACAGTGCAGTGCAATCCTTTCCAGGAGGTATTTACGCCATTTCACCAAGGCCACCAGAAAGCTTCAATACAATTAGGCAGACAAAAATGGCCTCTGTGACACATTAGAGGAAATCAAGGACCCCCCCCCCCCTTCCTTCTCTGCACTGTCAGGGTTCTTCACTGTTTGTGCTGTTTCAGAAGAGCTTTGAGACATTAGCTCCTGTTGTTGCTCTAGCTTTGGAGACATTTCGCAGCCCATTAGCTGCTCTTTCAGCCCCAACCACTGCTCAAAACGAGTGAAAAAGAAGGATGAGGGAGGGCACAGAGACAGAAACTGTACACAAAGGAGTTCAATAGGCACATGTGATAAAGATGTAGTGATTTGACATTAAAAAAAAAAATGTAGTTCAACTTTGGGAATTAATTTTTGCTCTCTTGTTTCCCAAGGGATAGATAAACGGATGATGCGGATCAAATATCTGTCCATTAAACTGCCCTTCCACCCACATGGTCTGCTTTGTTATTCTCTGCTTTCTGGTCAGATGATGTCAAAGGTGAGGAATTTGAAGACTGCTGTAAAACAAATTGTAATATAGAATTCTGGAAGTCAATCTCACCGTCAAGTACTAAGCAATTTAAAGAAGCATGATATACACATTTGATCCATGCGTGTTAACTAAGGGAAGGTTTTAAAAATATTCAGATTGTGACTTTTTCGATGAGAGCAGGACATGTTGAAAGCTATTCTGCTTTCCCTCATTTTCTGTCATATATGCACAGTTACAATGGTGAATGTTCATATTAAACGTTAAATGCAAATGAGACAGCATGCACACTTCTGTTTGCAGCCAATCAGAAGAAGGTTGGCTTAAAGTAAGGTGGAAGTGTGCTAAGGTTACAGTCATGCAGGCTTAGCAACAAGCTGGCAACTGCCTGGCAACCGCCTGACAACCACCAGTCACTAGGGGAAAAATGAGTATTCCCCAACTATTTGTGGGCGGTTGTTGGCAGTTATTTTGATTGCTAAAGCAACGTTCACACCGGCCTACAGACCAGTCAGTGACTCCCTACTATTAATGGCTGCTAGGGGAAAATGTGTGTTCCCCAGTCTGTTGGCAAGTGGTTGTGTGCTGTCGCAGAGTGAAACTGGCCACAAAGACGTATACAGTGCTGCACTGAAATCTTCCTTGTGATTGCTTTGATCATCAGTAGGATCGCGCCTAGCTTGGACTGAAGCCACAGACTTGTCTGCAAATAGGTGCCAACTCAGTGGCAGTGAACCTGTGAAGAGTGCAGTGAAAACTGGAAGTGGAACCCGTTTACCTTCAAAGTGAAACGTGTTGCTTTCAGGCGCCGCTGTTACTTTGAGGACAAATGCTGTCTCTCTGGTTTGCATCACACTTTTTCAATTTTACTACTACATGACCACGGCAATGTGCTAGTGACAGCCCGTAACCTCTAGCAACCAGTTGGGGATACACATTTTTCCCTACTGACCGGAGGTTTCCAGGAGATTTCCAGAGGAGGCCAGTGTGACTGAGGCCTGCTCCTTCTATAGAGTAGACGGACTGAGAGCATAAAGGCTCAGCATAAAAAATATTTTTGATGATTACAGTATCTGAATAAATCAAAGCTACTTTAATAGATAATAGAGTCCAAGACTAAAAATATGGAGTCTGGAAATTATGATAATAGATCTTCTTTAATAGGAAAATCTACTTGTAGAAAATATGGGGTAAAAGGTAGCCTGGCTCTGTCCCACTGAGAAAAAAGTCTGTTAATCAGAATAAGTAAAGTCCCCATATTCAATTATAACTGGATTTTTTAAATCCATAAATAAAAAAGTGAAAATAATACATAGCTGATTTACTGTATATGTAGTGTTTTAAAAGACAATCAAGTCTTCTCAACTTAAACTTTATTTCAACTCCTTAGAAAATAAAAACACTAAGTTCTGAATGTGGACACTGACAGGAAAGTAACTGTGGCAAAAATATAGCCTTGTTAATTTCACCATAAAAATGCACACATGGTATTTTTAATGTTGAGATTAAAAAAAAGAAAAGCTCACTTGAATACTAGTGATCAAATCACATTCTAGCCTTATGCAAGTGTGCATTACTTTGACCAAGACAGCGTTAGGGTGGCTTCCAGTGCAGGTGATTGGGATGAACAATTTGCACGGCTGGCAGGAAAACTATAATCAATCTGGAGATTATAGATAAGGGCACTGAAACCAGCCAAGCACAGCATTTTCTCTTATCACAATTACACCTTGCCCTCCTGCCTCAGGTACAGCCAATGAAGTTAGAAGAGGATGCGCAAAGCAGACACTTGATGTGCAGGAGGCCTATCAGATGACTTAAAACACGCCCCACCCCTGTGAGGGACACAGAGTGAGCTTGTTAAGCACAGCCAGGCACAATGATGGAATTCAAGCTTAGCTTTGCACTGCAGTTATATGGCGTGTGCTTGTGTTCTTCTGAAATCACACCTGTGTGAAACCCAGAATTGAATGGTATGAATGAGGGTGTGCTTTGCTGAGTGATAAGCAATCTTTCTGCAGACTGCGTTTCATTAGGGGGGCCAGGGGCACACAGACCTTGCCCTAAGACTGCCCCCTCTCACTCTCTCAAGCTGCCATTCATTACTTCCCTCATATTTATTTTTTGGCTTTCAATGTGGTCTATCATTCACATGCTCCGACTACTCAGCAGTACTCAGGAAAGAAAAGTATAAGTGCAGCAGAAGAGAAAACTCATGCGTTTGTTTTAATGTGAGAGCGGCAGGGTAGTTAAGAGAGGCAGAGCTGAGGTCAACATCAAGGATTACACTCAGAATGAATACAAATCTTTGCCTATTGTGACTTCTTATTCCTCACTCTTTGTTCAGGCCTAACCGTATTGGGGAGGAAAAAAGCACCTCACAGTTGCTAGCTTGGCAATGAAAAATTGATCACACAAGCTTCTCTGTGCTGCATATCATCGTCTCCCCCACCAGCAAATAGAGGTTAACCAGGCACACAAAAATAAACCTAAAATGCTTGATCCCAAAAACCACAATTCTGCACCTCTCTTCCCTCCTGCCACTTTGATCTTTCAAAGGCCAGACGCATTTGTTGTACCTATATCGTGCGATGTCACCACACGGGTTTGGCTCAACAGTTTCACTCTGAAGCATTATAGATGGTGGGCTGGAGAGCGAGTGCAGCATGATGACTTCTTGTATCAGTGCCACACTGACACTGATGACAGTACAGTGGGAACAGGTTATGAGCATAAAAAGGAATGCTACAGAAGCCGACACAGGTGGCCAAAAACCAGATTTGACTCCAGTACTGCAGACAGACTCACACTTTCAGCCTGTTTGATAAAAGGAGCAAGCCATGGCACAGGAAAACATTAATAACAGCACAACAGGCAGGGGTCAAATTCAAAATAAAATGAGAGACTGCCACAGTGGTGAATTCTATCCACTTTCTATTTCACCTACGTGGAGATGTGTTCCACTATAGCTAGAAGGAAGCAAAGTAAAAAGGTGCTCCTTATTGGCTCTTTATTGAACGCTATTGGAGTCAAAAGGGGGTAAATTGACTAAGTAGGTCGAGGCAAAATGCATGCGGAGGAAATATGCAAAATTCAAAGTGTGATAGGCCACATGGGTCTGTGGATGCTGCTTTCATAATTGCTTTCTCTTGATGTTTCTCTCCTCATTTCAACATTTGCTACGACATGCAATGTGACGGAGAATAGCGTCCTGGTGATGCAAATGATGTTTGCGGCTCGGCGCGCCCCCACTGAGACTAGCATCCGAGAATGGTTCCTTCCACATTAACGCAAACTGCCACTACTCTGCTGCTGGCGGACTCCTCGCACAGATGGCTCGAAATCAAGGGAGTGCGCGGCTGCAGTACTTACCACGTTCGCTGGACAGGGTGGTATCTGTCGGCAAGAGAGCGAGAGAAAGGGAGGGAAGAAAAGGGGAACGGGGGGGAAAAAAAGAGAGAGGAGATGATGATTAGAACATAATAGGTTTCAGTAAAACTGGCACTGCAAAGTCACCGTTAAACAGGAAAACAAAACAGATCAATTTCTGAGGATTAATGGAAAGTCACAGGCAATAGCCGGACAGTGACACATACACAACGTAAGGCTACTATTGGAGAAAATTTGCTGTCACAACTGCGTAGTCTCTCACATTTGTCTCTGTCTATTATCCAGGCTGCACCATTTACCCAGAATACAGTTTGTTTTCTTTCTTATACTTCTTGTCACTGCCTCAAGCAGTGGGATTCATCATTATCTTCAAACACTTGTTGTGATGTTTATATTGTTCTTGTGTTCCGTCAGTGGAACACAGGGAAATTACAGAACACTGCATACTCACACACATTCGTGTGATGTCATTGTGGCCAATGTTTATTCAGACACTGGCACCTGCGCTGAGTGACAGACCCACTTGAGACAACCGTGGAGGCGCCTATCATTTTTCTCATGGTTGCTAGCCCTCCTCGAGTCCTTGAGTTTATTTTTAGCTTAGAATTTGTTTTTATCTTGTTGTTTTAATCATTTTTTTAAAATTGTATTATTTTATTATTATTTTAATGAAGCTTTTATACAAATTCAATAAGGCCCCAGTCAAACAGGCCTAGAGGAAACAAGAGCACTGCTGAGCGGGTGCCAACACTTGACTGTTTTCCATTTGTAATGGGGGAGGATAATTTTGTCAAAATGCATGACAGATTTATGGCTCTTGGTTAGCATGTAGCCCTTGTGGCAGTGGAAAAGTGTTTGAAGCCTCATAGCCCCACTGTAGCTTGCATAGTATGCATCTAGTGTGAATTTGAACATCCTAGGTGAGAGGTTCTCAAGACTTTCAGAAATCCTGACCTCTGACCTTTAGTTTGAGGTCAAGGTCGATTTGAACTCATCTGAGAGTTTTAGTAGATGTATCTATGGTGCGAATTTGAAAACAATAGATGACATCATTATCAAGTTATCTCATTCACAAGGTTTTCTGAAAACCTGACCCCTGAACTTTACCTTCACCTTAAGGCCAAGGACACCGAGGCTCATACCCATCTGAGAGTTTTAGCAGAGGTCATAGCCAAGCTCCACGTTTTCTTCAAAACAGCTGAGCTAAAAATGGTAGAGAAAATGTGCATCCCTCAAGCAGCTGGCAAGTGGGTGCTTGCTGCAAGTGAAATTGGTCGCGAGATATTCAGTGCTGCACTGAGAATCTCCTTCCAGTTGCTCTGGTCACTATGAGATTGCTGCGGTCACCAGTAGTTTGGAAGACACTGACTTGTCTGCAAACATTTACCAACAACTCGCCAACTCTCTGGAAACGGAGAATGTTCGCCTTCAGAGAAAAAGTTGCACCTTTTGATGCTGGTTTCAGCGATAAGGCGCAGCTTCTACAGCAATCCATTCGCCAGCCGGTCAGAGAACACTTCCTCAGTCACAGAGGCCCAGACCAGCTTCCACGCCTTTGTGACCAAGGTAGATCTATATTCTCACACTGACCTGCAAATTGAATTTCCTTTATATTAATCTGAAATCAAATGTGAAACTTCCCTCACCTGAAAAACAAATGACTGGGCAGGACAGGATGCATTTTTCACACTTAGTCTGAAGCAGCTACTGAATGCATTTGTTTTTTTAATATCTTCTCATGTCAAATTTATTGCAACTTGTTCCAATTTTTATTTGAAATATGGCATTTATCTTAAGTATACGAAATAAAATTTATTCTTTTGGGGCTTCACTACATCAGTAATTTACTAGGTATAAAGTCTGGAGAGGTATGAGAGCCTGTAAGTTTGTTCAACTGCTGCATATACTAGAAACTGCTCTATTGCTCTGCAATAGAGTGTCTCCTAAATTATTAAAATATGAATATAAATCAACCACACTGATTAGGTTACACAGATTTCTCTTCAACATTCTCTTTTTTTTGGACAATTCATCCATTTTTGTCGGTTTTCTGTGAGACTGCGGTGCTAACTTGTGAGATCAGCGACAGCTTGTAGCCTCCCCGGTTTCGCTTTATATGATGAAAATGCACACATGCCAATGAGCTGCGCTTTCTTCCTCTCACGTCTCTCCATAAATCCATTCAAGTTCATCTTAAAAATCACTGCAACTTTTTGACATGTTTACAAAAAAAAAACCCCAAACACATCACTATCTAAATGAGAGCTTTGCTTGTAGACGGTCTGACTGTCTCCATTCCCTTTCTCTATGTATAAAGGCACCCCACTCTATCCCAACAGAACTTCGCTTCGCACATGTTCAATTATTCATCTCCCTCTGTCAAGAATTCAGCCTTGCTAGCACTTGCCAGTATCCCCCACAAATTGGCAGGCAGTCTCATATTTGGCATATGGTGCAGAGCAGTGCTGCTTTTCCTTCCGTCTACAGTTGGCCTGCTAGCTCTCCCTAGGAGCACAGTAATACACACTGGCGTACACACACGTGCACAGTCACAATGATGCACCGTGTCTGTCAGTTTTGTGAGACAACCTGCCCCACTGAGCTGCTGGGGATTTGCCCACAACCTCTTTGCAACAGGTTTCAAGGTTTTCAGCAAAAGTACAACAGCAATGATTTCTTCCTTGAGACTTCAGTATGCATTCCATTAGTGGGCCTGCAAAGCTGCACAACTGTTCTCACCAGATAGCTTTGCAGGCTGAGGCTGAATGGCAGATTGCTGAGATAGCCAAACTGTGCATCTCAGTGATGCACCAAAGTTAGCTGTACAGTCAGGAAGATGTTAATCAACCGTGTTCACAGTATGTCCCGAGAAGAGTATTATAGCCAGGCAGATTACCTGGAAACACTTGGCGGAATTAAAAACCTTAGCATCGTTCATGTAGGACTTCTAAGACAACAATTCAGCATCTCACTGCAAAAACAATCATTTTGGCTGAATTTCAAAATTAGTTTCAGGATGCTCTAGTGCTTGGAAAGAACAGAGCTTCTGTTTTCAACCAACAGCTGTGCATTGTCTACCAAAAACACATCAGAAACTCTTTGTGCACGATTTCAGTGGTGCTTTATGATCCGATTAGATCTACTGTACCACCCTAAAATGAAAAATATATACCTGAGTGTGACAGTTAGGTCGATGATTACATGTCAGCATGAACATCAAGACTAGTGAACTCAGCTGATGTCTTCTTTGGCCTGTTGCCACTGTGTTACCAATTAAATATAGACCATCTTACTCTAGAATATAAAGCAATTTGTAGCGTGGACTGAAAGATACTCGTAATCTAAAAGAGGTTCTTTGTTTTTCGTAACTCTGGGAGCTAGAAAGGACACTCCATGAAGGCTGTGTCAAGCTAACCTGATGCACCAAAAAATTTGTAAGTATCCTCTTGATAATTTAGACATGCCACCACAGTTTTCATTTTTTTAATGCTCTTTTTCAAATGCCAGTAGTTAGGCACTGATGAAATCATAACTGAGATATGTAAATACCAGGCAAAGCCTTTTATTCTGTCAGGGCTCTTTTTTTTTTTATTTCAAGAACAGCGCCGCTGTGCTCAGTCACAGTGAAGAAACTCCAGCAAATAAATTAAAATTTCTCGCTCACACATTGCTCCCCTGTATTCTTCTCTGTGCCACACTCATTTGTTTTCTTTTAAATTCATTTGACCTGGCTCTTTATGAATCTGACTGCAGCTGTGAAAAGAATTAATAAAAGCATGTCTGCCTTCACACACGTATGAGCGACATACCATTCTAAATCCATACAGTTTAGCATAATGCCAGCCCAGCTAGTACAGCTTGAGCACTTCTTGCTTTCCAAAAGGTTTAGGAGTGTTTATGGAGATTTTTGACAATTCTCCCAGAAGTGCATTTGTGAGGTCTGACATTGATGTTGGATGAGAAGGTCTGGCTCACAGTCTCCACTCTACTTTATCCCAAAGGTGTTCTATTGGGTTGAGATCAGGACTCTGTGCAGGCCAGTCAAATTCTTCCACACAAAACCAGCTCATCTATATCTTTATGAACCTTGCTTTCTGGCTGAGTCGCTGCCATTACAACCACTAACAGGTGATTGTCGAATATTTAATAGTGACAAAATTTCATGACTGGACTTGTTGCACAGGTGACATCCTATCACGGTACCACGCTGGAACTCACTGAGCTCTTTTCTAAATGTTTGTAAAAGCAGTCTGCATGCCTAGGTGCTCACAGGTTTTATACGCCTGCGGCCATGGAAGTGACCAGAACACCTGAATTCAACGATCTGGATGGGTGAGTGAATACTTTTGGAAATATAAATTGTGTTGCAAAACGTCACCAAAAGGTCAGTTACACACTTCCTTTATATGTGGCATAAAGAAAATATTTTGAGGACTCACAAAAATAAAAAAAATAAATCACACTGGCACTGTTTGATAACCACTCTCTCTCTCTCTGCACTTGTCTACCGCTTTTGCCTTTATGGTTATTATGGTGTGTGGTGTTTTTACATTTAAAAAATTGTTTTAATTCACAGGCATATGGCTCAATCTAAAAGACTGAAAAAGGCATGTTACTAACCTTTCATACAGAAACACAGCTGTAAGCCTTAAAAAGATGCACTGACATGCCAAAAGGCAGCCAACATGTTCACAGCATCTGAATGTGTCAAATCTCTCTCTCTCACACACACAGACACACACACACACACACTCTCTCCCACCTGCTATATGAGTGAGTGCAGATTGATGTAAGCATATCTGTTTGCATGCAGATGCATCCTTATGCCAAATATTCTTGTTGCCCTTGTGATGACTAATAACCGGAGAGCAATTGCAGCTAATAAATAATACATTTAAGAGTCTAATCAAATTCAACAAATGAATATGTCTAGAAAACTATTAATCAGAGTGCAAACGTGTATTTACAAATATAACACTGGCACAAACAATCAATTATTCATAAAGTGAATGCTGCGTAAGTGGGCTTCTTCCCGGGTGAGATGCTGCCATAATTGGAGTGGGACTACAGGAGTGCTGGCTCTGTGTGTGCGTGTCTTTATGTGTGTACATGTGAGAGCATGTGTGCCAATGTGTATCTGGGAGTTAACACACAAACACACACTCAAACACTTCTCCCCATGCGCCAAAGTTCCCCCAAACACGACAAGAGCAGGCAGAGTCGGCTCATTACTGCCTAATGAGTTGTCTGATTAGTGCTGAATATAAAAGCCTTATTGTCAAGCACTGTATGTTTATTTTGATTAATTATTGTACTGAAGTGACTGAATGGAAGCACGACGACATGGAGCATTAACATTTTGTGGTAATAGGGCCTTTGTGGAGCGGTATTTCCAGCTCCCACTGCAGCACAGAAAGCATGGCTACCACCTAAAGAGGTTTTATTGTCAACTAACAGATACATAGGGTTATATTACATTCACTGCAATTCACCATTAAACTCCTGCCAGCGCATACTTATCGCCGGTAATGGCCAGCAGCTTGTCTCCACGCAGGTGGTTACACTAGAGAGGGTTAGTTTTTGTATGTGTTTGTTTGTGATTCGTTTCTCGTTTGTTCCCAAAATAATGAGAAAATATTTATAATAAACCAGCACGGATTCAGAAAAGCTGCGCAAGACTCGTGTTCCGCTGGATGTGTGTGGCTGTTGACAGAGATTAGTATTAAACTATCCTTGACAGCCAAGGGTATTGTAAGCAGCTCCAATCAATATTTTGAACTATGAATCAAATGACTATGTGTAATGTTCAAGGAGTCCTTTGTAGTGACCAAAGCACAGGGAATCATTACCTGACTGTGTTGTAGCCCTTAATGGTCTCAGATCTGTCTGTATAGCCTGCAACATTCTTGCTTTGGTGCACTGTCACCGCTCTCATACATCATTTGGGCAGCTGTTTACGCCAAAAACCCCTCTAATAACGGTGCTGCCCACCTAATACACAAACAAGCAAAGTTAACAAAATAGGGAACACTAGATGATGTCAAACAAATGCTAATGTGAGTCTGTCTGTTGACCATGTCAACTTTGCAGGTAATAATGTTAGGGTTTAAGGATTTAGGCAGTTTTAAAATGACCTTTTCCAGAGTTGTATATTATCATATGCTGTGCTACATTTGTGGATAATATTTACTGATTTGCCACGAAAGCAGCATTATACTGCTGTAGCTGGTTGAAAGTGAAGCTTGTCTAGCCGTCTGTGTGTCAGCAGGGCTGCAAAAAAAAACGGCCACAATGATTTTCAGTAAACTTGTTGAGAACTGGAGTATGGGGCAAAGAACCAAAAGAAGGACCAGTTTCGTTTTGGTACAGATCCAGATCACTTTCTCTTAAATTGCAAGACAGTAAACTGCTCTCTCGGAGTGGCCTTCTACTTTTATATACTCTTAGGTGGACAACATGTGTGACGTGTCTTTGTAGCAGGGCTAAGCTATATCATTCTGTCCACGATAATACCAGAATAAATCATCCTGTCAATAATATAGCAACACTTTCCATTTACGTTCTCTAACACACAGCAGCGAGGCAAGCACGTCTGAGAGCGAGAGCTGCACTCCAATCTGCAGTAACTATTTCGTAAAACTGAGCTTCTTCGACAATCTTAAGGAAATAATACTTAGTGAAATATGCAAAAAAGAAAAAGAAAAAGAAAAACAGTTCCCAATAAAGGTGGAAGCAGAAAATGTGTTTCACCACTTGAAGCAAAAACACATCATCAAATACAACCAGACTAGGGATGTGCGATCCATTTATGGTTTATGCATTTGCCTCATAAACAAAAGTTCCCTGGTTCAAGACGAGGAGGAGACGTAGATATCTAACTAGGCTGATAACATATGACAACCAGCTTTACCTTAGTTGGTAATCTTGAGTTTGGATACATTATTCAGTGAAACTAGTGCCACAGGTGGTTGAATAAAAGAAAATGGAATAAAAAGTTTGATTTTTCACCTCTAAATTTGAGCGAGAAGCCACAAACAGTAAAATCCAACATGATAAAAAAAAAATTATAGTTTTTCACACTTGTAATGAAAAAAGAAAAATTTAAAACAGAGGTGACAACTGTAACAAAGGGAGACATATTTTTTGAAGGTGTGAACAGTGAGACGCACAAACGAGTGTGTGTAATGAATCGCGTCTCCCTGCTGGTTATCAAAAATACCAAATGTTGAGAGTTTGGCCTGATGTCACAGATTAGCAGAATGTTTGCAGAGCGCTATTGTTTGTGAATCAGGCACATACAGTAAATGCTCTTTGGAGGCTGGCAATATCTGCATGTTCTGCCGCAGAAGATGGACTGATGAATAAAACCCGGACCGTCAAGAGCGTCACTCTTGACTCTAAGCTAAAGTTACAGTACGTCTACGCTCTTTCAGTTTAAAAGAAAAGCCTGAATGGTAAGGTTTAGAGTTGTTCACATGCATTCAACAAATGTAAAATGAAATAAATAAATAATGGGGGGGGGGGGGTTGGTTGAAGTAAATTTCTTCTCCTCCCTTCATTGTCCCTAACTCCTAACAACGAGATTCTTACTGATCCACTGACTACATCCACATATAAAAAAACTGATTAATCCCAAAAATGTTATTAATGACAGAAAATTTGATTCTGCTTTTGAATAAGTCCTCTTTTCTCTCTCCCATAATCTGCCTCTTTCTCTCTCCTCCCCTCTCTGCACATCTCCTCTCCGTGAGCAGAATGCTGTTGGTATTGTCAGAGGAGAGACTGTATTGCTCGGCCTGTTGCTCTGTACACACGTTAAATCAGAGGTAATGGGGCACTTCAGGAGACTGCTGTTTCACACACCCAACTGCCAATATACTGTAATCACTAAAGGCCCTTTTTCTTCAAAGATAACCATTGTTTACGTGCACTGAAATCAAAACTACAAAGGTGCATTTGGGGGGGGGGAGGGGGTATTGACAATAACTTATTGACCTGACAAGCCCCAGGTCGGGATGAGCTTTCGACTTATAGCACACATTACACATAATTGGTAACTAATGCATCTACGCTAATCTTATCTGCTCCAAAGATTCCCTTGTGATGCTCATCTACCAAAATCGGCAGTTATGCATGAGACGCAGAGTTAGGGTGTCTTGTGTAAAAATGTCAATCCTGCCAACAGACGTGTCAACAAGTGATTAGGCTCCTTATTCTAACTCTGACATGCAAATCAGACAGAGGATTACTTAAAAGATATGCATTTTGTTTTTCTGAATTTCCTGTCGTATAAACAGTGGTGGAGCCTCGTCTTAAACATGGCAAAAGTTACAAATAACGAGAGTGTGTGCAATTAATCCGTGTGTGTGTGTGTGTGTGTAAAAAGCTTGGGCATTAGTCTGCTCTCCTATTGGCTCTGTACACTCTGATGTAAACAAGTGATCTGTTGAGCTGCAGGGCTGCACCAAGGCCCAGAATAAGGTAAACAACTGAACTGTGAATCATGCAGTGATACTTTAGTAGAGGCCAAAAATAAAAATATGAAGCAAGAACTGAGCAAACAGGGCGCCCTTTAACATAATTAGTGTCGGGAATGTTATTAAAAAATATTTTTATCGGTTTCGTTAAAATTAAAAAAAATGGCAGCATTCATTTGGTGTAACTCCAAAACTGAAAAATAAACATAAAATTCACAGTAGGAATATTAACAAAATTAAATATTCATCCTTCACATTGATCATCATAAAACAGAAGATGTTTTCAAGTGCAACTAAAACATTGACGATATCTCATTTTTAGGTAAACTAATGCCCTGTTAGCCGGGTTGATATTTCCCACCTGGCCGGCAATCGACCTCAAAAGCCAGATGAGTCCTGTAGTGCAGAGTGCCTACATTAATGCATGCTGCACGCTGTTAGATCCCAAATATAAAATGGTTTGGTTTGTATTTGTACGTTCTTCAGCTAACAATAAACCACTTTCCCTCGAGGATAAATGCATTTAATGGGGTGACTCAACCTTAATGTTAATGCACTCTTAGCAGCCCATTAATTGTCAAAGCCCAGTGGGTGGTTTCATTTCAGCATGTAAACATCTCCTGTGTGAGGACATCTGGCATTTGTGGGTGCACACTGGCCTGCATTTATTTTTGACACCCAAACTGCTCATATTTGTCCAGCCAAAGCCAGCAATTTCAACTTCTGCCTGATGATTAAATCCAAATAATTATGCATGTCTGACGCTCTCTCATAAACACTGAACTACCATGAACCACACTGTGCTATGCACAGTTTTTCTCCATTTCCTCGGCAGACACAGAAGCAAAAGAAGGGGGAGTGGGCACAGGGGTCCCTGCTGTGATGAACTGGTGCTGACACAGCCAGATGTTTAGTTAAAATGCAGAGCCCCAATGTGGGATGATGGGAGGAGCTGACATACGCTTCAGGGGCTTCAGGCAGCCAAGTGCTCCTCTGTAACCGCCTTGTACTCTATAGGGAGAGTGTGTGCATGCTTTATCACGTATGATTTGCATTTAGCTGAGTGTGTGCATTTATGCATTTATGTATATCTCCGTTTTAATGCAATCACATGGAAATTCAGACTACAATAATCACTGCATGTGTGCACACATTCTTACCCCGTGATGGCATGCTGAAACATGTGTGTGAAACAAAGTCTCTGTCGCAGTTTTCTCTCAGTGAATTGTGTCAGAGCTGAAGGGCAATAGGCTGCGCTCGCACAAAAACACACACACACACACACACACACTGCTGACTCAGTGTTTCCACTAGCCGGCACAGTCTGACACTGCTGTTTGGTGGAGGCCAATAGCAGAGCCGCAAATATAATGAAGTAAGAAGCAGCACTGAACAAGCAATCTCATTACCAATTGTTGATGCTATCTCATTACCAACCATCGGCATCAACAGCCTGTCATCATCATCATCATCATCATTACTACTCATCTTCATCAACATCATCTTTGTTGTTATTTTCCTGAAGCCTCTTTGGACATGTTGTAATAAGGATGGAGTCAGTGACACAATGACAAGCAACTAAGAGCGCGGTGGCATTAACCGTGTGGTAAAATTACACACACAAGCAGGCAGGTGCTAAGAAATACTTTCTTTCTCACTCGCACTTTCTCTGGCTCCACTCTATGTCTCGCTGTCCTCCTCTATCAACGCTAATCTAATTTCCAAGTAACGTGAATTAAATAAGCGTGCGTCATTAAGAGCAGTGAAGGATGGCAGAGGGCCTGGGGAGATCAAGAGCTGGAGCGAGGGAGGATAGAAGGTGCTAAGTTACACCTACTTCAGTCTGGGAGGAAGTTGATGGAAGGGTAAAAGGCGGACGCAGACAACCTTTCCGCTTTTCCTCCCCTCTCACTTCTCCCTTTTCCATTTTAATCATATACTCCGGTTATTGGGAAAATTTTGAGAAAAAAAATGTAGGCCTTTAACTGTTATGAGAGAGAAGACAGAATTACACCTCTGCAGCAGCATAGCAGTCTTTATCCATTTTCTTCTGCGGTAGCTCACTTCCTTCTTGCTCATCTACTCATCTCCCTGAAACCCCATTTAACCATTAAGCCAACACTGCCTTGCACTCACCAAGCAACCGGCCCGCATCTCATATCCTCTGTCTTCTATTGACAACCAGCAGCTGGCGGGTATTGTGAAGTATTTCATATCCACCTAGGACTCATCCTTGCAGTTATATCTGTCCAATGTGTGACTATTAGGAGCCGGCTAAAGACTGCCATCAATCCCTTAGGTGTATATTTGATGATCCCCACATGGGAATACTTCACTGCTAGTGTTAGCTAACCTGCCGCTCTATTTTAACAATCTCCCCTGGGTCTGTTAGAGCTCTATTACAAGTCTGCTGAAGGAGCTGCACAATACATTATGAGATGCGCGTCGACATGTACACAGTGCTTTTTCAGAGTGCCTCTAGAGTGGTTCTGAAACAGGCTGCTTGGCTCTGTCTCACAAGTATTTAGCAGAACATTAAGCATTGCGATGAACAGTTTAAAGAAGCGAGTCTATGAGTTCAATTGGTCTGAACCCTTTTTTTAGGACTGTAAAGCATCTCTGATCTTGTCAAGAGAGAACAAAGTGTGCGAGTTGTTTACAGCGAGGAGATACTGATTTAAGGGGATGGGGTGTTTCAGTAAAAAGCATCTTATATTGGAATCCAGTGTCTTGGCCAATTGTAACAGTGAGGCTGGCTTTGATTTTACCGCGTGCGTCTGTGCATGTGCGTGTCATCAAAATATGGTCCTGGTTGCACTTAGTGTGGCAGGAGCTACCACAGATATTGTTTGTTAGTACTAGTGGCACCTTGCAGTTTGTCTGACTGTCTGTTGACAGTTTTATTGTGCGGTAGCTGTGCAAGATGTAGTAAAAAGTTTTTACAGGTCTAGAGCTGGCATAAAAATACCAGCCAAGTTTGGAAACAACTGTGTCCCGACCACTGATTAGGCCCCGATGCTGTGTGTCATCGGGCAAGACATAGTCTTCCACTTACGTTGTGGAAACTTCGAGCACTTTGGCAGGTGTTTACAGAGATCAGTCCCACTGAATCCACCTGCTGCCTCGTGCTGCCAAAACATCTCTGAACTCTGCGGATGCTTTCCACGTTACTTCCTTAGGTGTTCAGTGGTAACCGTTAGGAGAAAGTCCTGAAAGTCTAGTGATGGAGCTATAAGGACTGGGCTGGTTTTTCCAGCAAAACACAGATTCTTCACTGGATTGAGGTTTTGGGAAGTTTGGGGTTAACACCTTGAACTCTGTTATGTTGCTACATTATCCTGTTGAAACGTACCACTGCCAACAAGGAATACCATTCTCATGAAGGGATGCACACGGTTGGCAACAATAAAAATGAAAATGTAATTCATCAGAACAGGGCAGAAGTGGACATGAGTCAGCATTTCTGACACTTTGTTGCATTAAACCAACATTAGGATTTTTAGCAACAGGTGTATATCCCAACGTATATCACTGAACCTTTGGCAGTCGTGCACCTTTCGCCAGTTCACTGTCCTTCGTTGCAAGGTACTAATCACTGCATGCTGAGAAAGTCTAGCCAGCACTACTTGGCTCTTGTCAAATGAGATAATAAATATTATTATAGATTTTTGAAATCCTGTGTCACACTAACCACATCAAGGTTTCATACTGATGCTGCGTTCATAAACTCTTAGATCTTGTTTTATTGTAACAGGCTAAAATGAATGCCTGTGAAATGAATGCGAGTAAAATTGCATTGTGGAGAAACAATAATTGGTTGATTTCTTTATGTAACAGTGTACTGAAGTTCAAAAAGTGTGGGGCAAAATGAATGAAAGGAAAATTCTGTTTAAATTTAGCTTTTTGTACTTACAGGTTTAAAGTGGCCCTACAGTGATTTGTGTGTTTAGGTTTGCCTCACTGTTTTTGGCCAGAGTTCAAGGAAAATGGTAGCATGCATTTAACCCTGAAGGGAGGGGGGGGTAAACTTGGTTCTGTAAAGTGAGACAGTGGGAAGGTCAAACAGAGCACTCAGATAAGTGAAAGCACTAAGTGGACAGAGAACACATTTCAAACCCCTCTTGTAAAGGACTAAGGTAGCACTTAAGGGTATTTGCTTTTTAGCACTTTCTGTGGCTGGCTTGCCCACCTGTCTCAAGTGTGTGTGTGTGTGTGTCTGTGTGTGTGTGTTTGCTTTATGCCACATATTCGGTTAATAAGGACAAAGCAGTGAAAGAGCCATCATGTGTACACTCTGATCCAGTGAAATATCTGTAAACCAACGTATTATAAAAATGCATTATTCTTTGGTCTACGGTTGCATTATGTGACACACTGAATAAATGTTCTTTTCATGTGTGAGATGCAGGCGTGACCGCGTAGTGGCTTTTACTTCTGCTGCAGTGCCAGCATTAGGTTTGAGTATGCAGCACATAAAATACCTATCCTAGCGGCTCTAGTTTTCATAAATGGTATTTATGTCCAAAGTCTGTGCATCTGAGTGAGATTTGGAATCTCACCTAGCTCATCAGTTTGCTTTGCATCTTTGGTATCTGACTACGATGGGTTCTGGTTCAGTTTTCCTCATAGATTTATCCTCAGGTTTAGGTGACTGACATGTTCAGCAGCCAGCAGCATGGGCTGTGATGACGAGTGATGACTTTTCTCACAACTCATTTTTTCCCCCCCCTCTCTTTTGTTCTCAAAGTACCGGTTCTTTTATTTATCAGCTCAGTGACTCAGACATGTTCCACATGTGCACAATATTTGCATTTTTATGAGATTACAATTGAAAAACAAACATAATAAAAGTACAGTGCAATTATACCCTCAACTAAAGCTTACGTGTGCGTCATGCTGTCATTTGTCTGCATTACCTCAGTGAGAGGTGCTTTTCAATAAAACCACCCTCTGTGGAGAGAAGCGGGAAAGCAGTAAAATTCCACCATCTCCCCAGTTCAATCTTGTACAGCGCCAATAAACCACAATCTGATCTATTCCAATACAACAGCAAAAACCAGCGCACTATTTTGCCAACACAGAAATACAGTTGTCATCATGCAGCTTTAGAGTGGCACTGCCATCCACTCAGATAAATATCAAAAAGTCCAACTTTTTTTTTTTTGCTACAAACCCTCGTCTGATACACAGCAACGTGGAGCTGGCGCACCGCTGTTCTGGCCCTCAGAGAATTTATTGGGAAGATCCAACTTTTGCTTTCTTTCGTGTGCTCGGGAGGGACACCAAAGATAAGAAGCGCCCAAGCGAACATGAACAAAAGTTTGTCTGCTCCCATGCCTATTTGCTTCTGCTGCTCTACATTTCAGAGAGCACCGAGCAGACTGCAGCGTAGAGGCGCCGCTGAATACTGCAGAGGTGCTTCAGTAGCTACAAGTGTGAAATCCTTTATTTATTCTTTAAAGTTTGAGTCACGCAAACTTTAATCATTTTACTTTCTGTGTCTGGGAATGAATTAGCGGTTGTGCGGGGCCGTGTATTTTTCTTCAGCTTGCTCGCTAGTTGTACTCAGGCATTCAAGCATCAACACAGGACAAACGAAGGGAGACAAACAACAGTTCCAGCCCATCTAATAACACAGGGGCTTATCAGCCGCCTCTGCCTCCCCTAATTTTCATCAGTTTTGACAAGCCCATTAAATGAATCTGGGACCAAAAATAAACATGTTTGTGTTGAGCTGAAGTGACAGGCAGTGATCACACCTCCCAATGTTGGAGAGAGAGATACAACAACTTTTAATTAAAAATGCGGCCCCCGTGCACAACAGCCTGGACATGATAAACAAGACATCTGCCTCCAGCACAGAAACTCGTGCAGGACAGAGCGTGATCCAGCAAGCAGCACATCGCCGGTGTTGATCATTAACAAAGAAGAGGGAAGATTCTGGTAGATTTGTGTGAGGGTTGGTCGAAAACCTGCAAAGCAATCCTTTTCCTCTAATCCTGATCTAACGCCCTCCTCCTTGAGTAAATTATTTGTAAGAAGAGTCATTTCACATCCACACATCCATCGTCAAATACAGTACGAAAGGCACAACTGTACCCCCCCCCCACCCCCCACAATTGTGGCATGTCATGTTTGGAGACTTGCAGTATCTTATCTTAAACAGACCCCATGGGAAGCACTCTTCAAATTCAAACACAATGGACTGAGCGGCCTTTAGGGAATGCCCCGGACAAAAACAGTCTCAGCACCAGCGATGTCAGCACTCAGGTCCACTGATGGCCAACACCTATTTTTCTCAGGATGACATCTTTATCGGTGGGCATTGTCATCAGCAGGAAAAAAAAACACCCGCCTGTCAGTAGCACAAAAATCAGTTTCCATGACAACGCCGGTCTCCAAACTTCCAAGTCATTTCTGTCACAGAGGCTGACAGAAGGTGAGCTATCATTACTTTTTTTTTTTTTGCCTTCTCCATCTTGCTTGTGCTGCTTTTAGTTTGACTTATTTGCCTCCCGTTGAGTTGTCTTGTAGTATTACTGCCCCTATCACTCTTCTCAAGCTCTTTCTCCGCCTCTCTCTCATTTTCCTTTCTTTGATACCTATTTATTTCCCAAAGCCGCACCCCTGGGTTAAGATGGGAAACATAAGAGAGGAGATAAAGAGACCGAAATCCAGTTGACTGCAAGTTAAGTTTCTATTTTTCCAAAGGCATGAAGCAGGTTCATGACTTCAGATTTTGCTTCTGTATTCCCTGAGTCTATAATGAATAGAATAGTTGTTATGCAAACAGTCTTTTCTGCACGGTACTGGACATACTCTGGACTCTTTATCCCTGAGATGTTTTGAAGAGGTCTATAACATCATTTCTTTTCATCTGTCTGCCAGGGGTCCCTCCTACTCACCAAAGAAAAACAAAATACCTGGAAAGAAAAAAGTTTTAGTGCGAAAAGATATGAAAAAAGGAGGCGACATGGGGGGGGGGGGGGTGAAGATCCTTAGGCAAATATTCAGTTATTTTTTTTTCTCTATCCTTATTTGCCCTGCTCTGAGCAAATGTCAAGCTTTGCTGGGAGCTGGCAGGAATTGCTTATTATAAAAATTTGAACCTGAAGCATCTTGCCCCTTCTATGTCAAAATGCACTAGAAGCAAAATATAGAGAATAAGCTGGAGTCTGATATGCATCCAGTGCCATAAGTGCCTGGCCTGCAGTTGAGTGTTTGCCACCACTGTCCACGTGACTGTGAGCAGAGTAGAGGCTATCGCCCAGTACCAAACCTGCAATTACATTTACTTGCGTCTTGTAGGATGAAATGAATCATTACCACTGCAGCATGAAAGAACATAATCTGGCCTACTCCCAGCTATTCCCCTATGGGGACTGATTTGTGATCGCATCTGAAGATAGACTGTGCATTCAATCAACAATGCAGCTTTCAGCTTTCAGCCCACCCTGCTGAAAGGCTTGAGGTATACAAGAGATCAATAGAGATAAATTAATTACCATGCTGCCAAATGGGAATTCTGTGTGGCCCGAGTTTCTATAGAAACACAAAACTGCATGGCAGCCCACATAGAGTAAATGATCCTGAGGCTTCCATGTGAACTACTGCTACAAGCGAGGTGCTGCCCTGATCATTTGCTGCACTGCTGACAGTAAGAAATGCCCACTGGTTTGATGCTGTTTCCATGTGAGACATTCGTGAAGTTTATCAGCAGCTTTTATACTATAGTCAGTCGAGCAAGCCGATGCCTGTGTGCCAGAGAGGTTTGTGTCCCACTGATGTGAGTTCAACCCATACAAATTCATGATATGAAAGCAATTATGAAAAAAAAGTGTAGGAAAAACAAGAGAACAAAGGGCAGATACAATGACCTCCTCTAGCACTTATTGCAATCACCCACTCCCCTTTAGCTTGTTCCAAAGTGAGTCCACAGCAGGGCCGGACTGCAAACGTTTTTCCTCCTGGCACGCTCATCTATAAAGAGCAGCAGTATGCCGGCTGCCCAGCCTGCCTGGGGGCTACATTTGCTACAACACTAATATCATAGAAGCAACCAATGAATTCCTAAAGAGTACAATCAGGGGAGAAACAATCCCTGCCGCTGACATCGCCCTGGCACTTGCCTCCCTTCCTGCTACTTACACAAGCAATATTCCAAGTTGTTGTTTTGCTTCCATCAAATTTTCCATTAAAAGTGACATTTCATCTAAATCAAGCCCTTGGGGTGGGAGCCCAGACAAAAACTAAAGGAGGTGAAGGATGAGGGAATTCTCCGGTACAGTTACACGCACAGTAGTTTGTGCACGCAGGCTGGTGTGTATACCTCCAGCACCTAACTGACTCCATAATCATGGAGAACGCTATTATTTCCAGCCATCAGAGCAACATCAAAGCAATTACATGTGTCTCTGCATTCAGTGTGGTTATTAAAGCAAACAGCACAGTCATTTATCTGAGATGTGTAAACATCACAGCTTTCTCTCCCTCTCTGGATCCTCGTATGCTGCTGGCTTCACACCACCGAAATAAAATTCACAACTATCCCAAAGCAAGACGTGTTGTATGTGTGGGGTGAGACTTTTGGGATGGGACGTGAAACAAAAATGGGGGGGGGGGTTCCAGTCTGCACTCGGTGCATATGAATCATTGTTCACTTGTCACATTGCCAGTGGAGCAAGAGACTGAAAGAGACACCAA
>VUQK01015515.1:46629-57285 GCA_015106715.1 Bujurquina vittata
CCCGACACAATCTATCGAGAGTGAACCCATAGAGAAGTAAGGAAAGAAATAATAAGAGGTTGAACACACTTGAACACATATTATGTGCGCACCCCCCCTTCCCACTGCCCACACACACACACACACACACACACACACTAAGAAACTCTATAGCATACCCTGGCACATAGAGTGTCATTTGGTACAGCAATTGAACAATCCCAAGATGCCCAATATGACTGAACAAGCACAGTGAGCACAGCAGTACTCAGTGGAATTATTAATGAATGCACTGACATTTCTTTTAATCACCATGCCCTGTTAGACGCAGTCCAGGACTGTGGGAGGTGTGAGTGAGTGGGGGAGAGAGAGAAAGGGAGAGGAGGGGGTAAAAAAAAAAGTGGTAACAGATAATGAAAAACATAATGTATCAGCATACGGCGGATTGTGCAAAGGATGGCAGAAATAAGTCGGTGATCCCCGAGGGAAAATTCAGCCCCATGTTAGAGCAGCCCAGGAGGTCCAGCTAACATTAACACACATTATACGCTAGGCCAGATTTACAGCAGGACACCCATCAGATGCTGTTAGCATCTCGGCTCCTTTTAGTCTGTTGGTTTGAATTTCTATCCACTAAACTGTGAGCTTTAGAACATAAACCTGGTTATTTGCTCGATGCGTTCCAGTCGAGCTCATTCCCGTGACGAGCAGCTTCTAATTCACCTGAATGCAGTTCATACTACTGTACATACAGTACATGCGTCCGATGTGCATGAAATAAGCTCACATAAAAGGCATGCAAACGACCACAGGTGGTGTTTTCTGCAAGTCAGGCGCATTTTCTTCCCCTACCGGCTCCCTTCCACCTTCCTTTTTAAAAGGCATATGCTTCAAATATTTGCATTATGCATTACAATGGCCGCGGATTAATCTGCTCCTTGATTTAAATTAGTCGCATTCAGAGATTCAATTAAATCACCATCTCTTTGCAAGTTGCATTAAGTGCAATCAACAAGGGGGAATGGGAAATTACATTTCCTTTAACAGAATTTGCATATTACATTGGCACCGGTAATGCATTCGGCTCCCTGGCAAAGAATGCACTCACTTAGTTCCAACTGTTAAAGTCAGCTGAGGAAAGTATTCCTCACTCCTCTGTGCTTGTGGCTGTTGGGCTTTTCCTTGCGGATACATAATCCAGGCATTTTGCTGTCATTTCGACAAAGTCAAAATTAGATTAATTCTGTTTGTAAAACTGCAACATGACAAATGTGTGGGACGCGCATTGGAAACTGTAGCCGCATGGTGCCTGTTGATGGTGTGATTGTGAGATTAAGTTGAGCCCATTGCCACGTTCACACGCGTATACCCGCTTCGGGGAGACTCACAAATAATTAGGAACACATTTGTGACTCACATGTACGTGATGTGTTATGCCTTCAAAAATTCTGCTACCTTTTCCATAAGCGTTTTAATTCGCAATAATTCTGACAAGCAAGCAGAAATGCTGTCATGTCTTTCTGTCACAACCAATTAAAATCTGCATTCCCTGAGAGTGCAGAATTTAGGCCCTGAAGCCCCCAATCGCTGAACCACACCTGTTTTTCTGATTCTCCTCTAAGCCACGCAGTCAGTTAAAATGCACCTATCGCCATTAAAAAGAAAACGCAAATTTCCTTCCCCCTCCTCTCCTCTCACCTCTTGCTGTCAGCTTGAGTCCACTCCTCACTAACATCGCTATCCACAAAGCCTACTACTCACTATACTCCATAGACAGTTGAGCTGACATTAAGGCAGATGGATTTTCTCTCAATCCGCTTAAGACATCAGACGCTGAGTGACTTTGTTCCATTTTTTAAAGAAGCATTTTAATACCGCTGCTTTCATGTCTGAGTGCCTCCCCACTGTTACAGATATTGAGTTGGTAGACTGCTGCATGACAGGTAGTCAGACATTGTCGAATAAGAGCGATGAAGTGCTTCTAAATTTGTCCTATTTACTTTAGTTTGATGGTCCTAACATTAATGAAGTCTGGTGATGGATCTCCATATCAATATTAGCTAGGAGGTTTGTAATGTGCATAAAAGAAAAAAAACATCTAAAAAGATGAAGAAGTTTAATTCAAAGTTGAGTTTCACTGACAACATTCATGCAAAGCTATAGTCACCTGAATTGGGCGATTTAATATTTATATATAGAAAGGAAATATCTAACTAGGGCTCGGACTGAGCTGAGGGAGTCAGTCAGTATGTTAAAAAGTGAATGAAGAAAAAAATTGTGGTGCTCACACTCACAAAAGGTGCCTCTTCACCCTACACACCTTATCTGTCCAGATGAAGGGACTTTCCTTTCTCTTCCAGAACTTGAATTTCTTCCAACCTCATTCCAGCACCGACTCAGGGGCCAGCAAATCCAAACTTGTCATTTTCTGACTGTTTTGCTATTTCAAAAGAAGTGGGGGAGAAGAGGAGAGGAGATAGTGGGAGACCAGGGACGAGGCAGCTTGTCTGATGCGAATGTGTTTTCTGTGTTATCACTCTGAGTGCCTGGGTTCCTATGCTGGTCTGATAACACACTGCCTCTCTTCTGCTTTTTCTTACTGTCTGCCACACTGACAGACAGTCATTTTGTGTCAACACCGCTCTGCTCTGGATTGAACAAAAGTCAGACGCTGTCCAAGCTGCCAGGTCAGAGGTCATAACTCTTTCTACTGCACCAGTTTCTCTACATTAACAGCAGGTTGAAGACTTAACCTGTCACCACCTCAAGGGTATGACCACTGGGAACAGCTGATGCGATGCAACTACTAAGAAAAGAGACGCATGCTGTAACTATATGAAAATGTGGATTGACTGATATTTTTCTCCCCGCTTCCTGCATTGCAATCTGCAGTTTGCCAGAAGTCTCTCCCGCCAAGCTCTCATAGTGTCGTTTCTGGCTATATTGCTAGAAATGAAAGGCCCTTGAGGGAAAGAGTCCAGCATGGAGACAGCTCCATTACTTCAGTGCACGCAACATGGGCTCGAATCACATAGAGTGATGTATAACCATTCCCTATGACGTTCATCAGCCAATGGCGGCTACAAATTGCATGCATGGCTTACCTAAATCTGACCATTGTAGGACATCATAATTTCCCAAATATATCATTCAATATAAGATGCATATGAAGGAAATGAAACCCCACAATGCAGGAAATGGTTAACAGTGCCTTTGGCCTTTTAATGCCTCCATGTAGCAAGGGACAAAATGCAGAGAATTATGTGGGGATTAGGCTCATAATCAATCAAAGAGATTAGAGACAGCGACAACAGCACACGCAGTGGTACCATGTAGGGTCCACAGTCAGCCCAAGCAGGAAGTATTGAATGTTTTGACTGTGATTGGCTACAGAGGGGGGTCTGCAAGAAAGAAGCAGCACTGCAGTCAGTCCTACATCGTAAATCATGCTCCGTGCTCCCTTAGATTGGTTTAAATAGAGCTTCTCTTTTGGGCCTTGACTGGGTCCCTGGGCTTATTAAAGCCTCATACTGGGAGAATAACCAAGCTTGCTATTCATCAGAAAAGCCTTAAAAAGGAAAGCCTGGCCAGACTCATTCTTTTGCAGCATCCATTTGCGTCTCTTTACGTACCCATAAGAGCAAAACAGCGTATATGTGTAGCACTGCATGCTGGCTTTGTTTCGGGAAAGCATTTGCTGTTGGATTTGGTTTAGATTTACAAGAAAGCATTTAACTAGCTCCTGTTTGATGCTACTCTTTGGCAGGGGTGTGCATTGTTCTGGTGTGTATTTCACAGACTAGAAGCACAGGTAACTTTATAAAACCTCAATGCAAAACAATACAGCTTTACTTGGGCTTTTTATATGAAATAGGCCATCAGTAAAATCAAATTACGTTCTCAGCTGGCCTGTACTGCTATTTATCCATCCACCCTGACAGATGTTGACAGGAGAAAGAAAAGAGTTCCTACACGAAAGTGGTCACAGCAAAGTTTTCTGAGAGTAACCTGGTCACAATTTCCAGAAGGAGATACTCCTAATGGTTAATCCACTCCAAGCACTTTAATCAAATTGATATTTTTAAAGCTAAAACATAATTATTGTTGTTATACATGAATTTTCAAATGACTGTTTTACAAAAAAGCAGAAAAAAATAGTGAAGCGCATGATTATTTTTTGATTAAGATGTCAAATTACAGTTATCTACTTGCATTCCTGAACAGTTCTGCTTGATTAATCTCGGACTTTGCAGAGAAAATCCAGTGTGCTGACTCAAATTTGGATATGAAAATGTGAATTCAGTAACTCTTAGTTTTAAACAAGTTGACAGTATATATGTTTGGAACACTGAGCAAATAAACTGGAGACAAAAGGCCAGAGTAAAAATATGTACATCTGATTTTAGAGTGAAATGTCCCTTTAAGACCTGTCTGTCTATTGTTGCTCAACAACAACAACAACAACAACAAAAAAAGCACGATGAATGGCAAAAACACAAACTTCAGATCATTGTAAACAGCAAACAGCGAAAGTGTTTTTTTGGTACATAAATACATAAAAACTAAAGCAATTTGCCAACAAGAGCAAAGGATCAAGGAGAACGTAAAAGCTTAGAGGAAAACAACTGTAACTATCTGCAGTGTGAAGAGCACACGCACTAAACTAGAGCAACAAAGGCCTAACAAAAAGATGATGTTCAAACTCTGTCCTGTTTAAATAGCAGCTCTTTTACTGATCAGTGTAGTGTAGATGGTGCTTTGAACAAATCCAGTGTCCATATAAAGACAGCCTCATGGGTGGGGGGCCTTTTCAACTCATTTCTTTTTCTCATTTCTTGAATGTTATCTAAGCTGCACACTACCCTGTAGCTGTTTATGAAAGGTTATTTCTTCTCAGTTGTGAGATTACTTAGACACCTCCATTAAGCTGTTTTCGTACAATTACCATACCGATCTACTGATATGCTGCAATGTATTATAATTTAAGGCTGTGCAGTGGGACAATATTAGCAAATGCTATGAAAGCCATGAAATCTGAGAGGGGTTGACCGCAACTGTGGGTATTTTATCAGCAGGAAATCAAATAGCCCTAAATATCTGAGTGCCCGTCACGTAGACGCAGCAGCTTGGATTATCTCGACACGGGTGTCACATATAAACATTGGCAGCTCTACATCACTAACAGTGGCTTCAGACTAATTCTGCCCTGTCAGCAAAACCCAGACGACTGCATCATGGTGTTCTGCAGACTCTTCCAGCAACACTCGGAGAGGAAGCGCGAGAAAAATGCAAAATTGGCTTTTGTGCCTTTTTGGATGTAAAAAGGAGAATGTGCTGACTCAATTTGATAAAGTTTTATCAACTTCTTCCACCTTGATGAACTTGCTGAAATGTGCAGATATAGTGTACTTACTTTTTATTGTTCTGTTCACATTAATAAACCAAAGAGTGCTTGGCGCTGCACGTCGTAACATATTGTATAGCCCATATTAAAACCTTTTGATCAAATCCACCACTGATTAAACTTGACATGATTTTCACAACACACACTGGTGAGACATTATGCTGAATGATGTGCTGAATACCTGTTTCTTAAAGCGTGAAAGCCCATTGATGCAGCTCATATTGATTTTTCCTGTCTATTTATTTCTCCCTCATGCAGAGCGTCCTCAAGCCTAACCTGCTCCGGCTGATAAACACAGGCCGTCAATGTAGGGTGAGGCGGCAGGATTAGGCAGGGACAGCCTTCAAAAGGTCTCTGTCTTGTTCACAGAGGTAGGGTCAACAGGAGCACCGCGGACGGCCGAGTCCGTCCTGAATCTGAGACGAGGTGACGGGGAAGGAGTGGCAGGTGATAAGCCCGCACAGTGAAGGGCATTCATGTCGGTGTGTTGTCAGAGATAATGGGTTCAGAGGCAGGCCAAAGGTCAAATAGAAGACACACACGTGCGTGGACGGCGTGCTAAGCTCAACTATACACACAAGGCACAAAGACTGTCTCCCAAGCTTTAGCAGCATTGTTATGTGTGTGCAAATATTCTGATATCTTTATCGACTTAATGACTTGAATGGCCTTTTTATTAATTCAGGAAATGCATACACACAGATGGTAGTGCCAGAAATGTTTCTCTTCACAACATTTTTTTTTATCTTCACATCACTTTGCACAGACAGGAACCACCCCAATATTAAAGTCTTTGGAATAAAAAAAAATGAAAATGAAATGAAATGAAAATTAAAACCATAAAAGGAAAATCTGCCACTTGAACAAAAGGTTACAGATGCTCTATTGTGAAGATGAGGTGACCGGCCAACATTAAAGAAGACTATTGGGTGTCCTTAAATAACACCACTTGTGCAGTTTTTTCATACTTACAATCATAGAACATCATATAAAAAAGGCCAAAGGCCTCAAGCTGAGCATTTTGGCTGTGGCCATCTTGATGTTTTAATCCCGGCATGACAAAGGAGGTGTGGATCTGACTGAGAAACTGATCCCCAGCTAACCCTGGCCCAAAGCACGCCCAACGTTATTGTCTATTTGATCCTGAACAGGACCGTAATCTGCACAGAACATTATGTTGCATTAAATGAGACTTAAAACTAACAACCGAGACCATAAACTCATCAAGAAAGTGTTTACTGAGGTCACAGATCAAGTGAGCCAAGTGTAGTTTTCCCATTCAGTGCTCCTTGTTGCAACTAGAGGTCAGCAGGGAGCACATCCACGTTGGCTTCACTTTTCAAACCCAGAAGCTACTTAGATCTTTTATATACAGTCTATGCTTTCAGTTTATTCACCCTGCATGACAGCCCCATCTCCACCTTCCACACAGCAGCAGACCTAATTGGGAATTAAATCACTTACCAAGCAGCCCTGTTACTATCACTGAGGCCTCCTGCTGCAAATGGTAAGCAGCACACACTGTATTTCCATAAAGAGCTTCACAGACATCAATGCAGGAGTTTAATGCAGCAATCTAGCTGGTGTTTTCCAATTAAAGTGCATGGATATGGGATAGGCAGTTGGGCTGCCTCTGTTGACAGGTCAGTAATTATAGGTGCTCCATTTGAGCTATCATTCTCACGTAATGGCAGACCTGTCACACTCACAGCTCTGATGATACACGCATTCATCACCACAACTGTCTGGACACTCCAACTGCACAGAACACGCTCGACTTTGCAGTCATCACAAGCCAGTGCCAAAAAGCTGCTTGGAGCTGAATCACACTGCTCCATCATAACATGCTGCAATATGTGACAAATCTACTGGTGTGGTCCAATTATCATTACACATCTGGAGGCTTGCAGTTGGTGACAGATGTCTGTTTCACTGGGATCTGTTCCATTAAACTTCATTTTAGACAGATGCATTACACTTTATCTCCATGTTTAAAATTAACCATCAAGACCATTAACACTCGAAACACAAAGTGTCAGAAAATGATGGAAACCAGATGTCGCAGCAGATCGCTTTTCAATGAAATAAGCGCCATAATATAATAGTGTGGGAGCAAATCACAGGTATTGTTTTACTTCTAATCAAAAGATTCATTATGGTTTTAATTCTGCTGCACTATTCCTTTTCTCTGGGTGACAACAGGAACTTCACTAGATGAGAGAAAACTCCCGCAACAGCACAAATCGCTCAAAGGATGAAAAAGTGGTCATAGCTTTTATGGGATGATTCAGACAATAGTTGTAGAGGTGAGTTAGTGTAAAGAAACAGCAACAAAGCAGAATAATGCATTCTCCACTATAGTGCAGTAGTTCAAGCTCTAGCATGAAAGACAGCGAAAAAAAAAAAAAAAGACTCGAGCAGAGGGTGAGGAATTCAACCTAAGATGGATGTCATCTCAGAAAGAGAAGGCTCCTCTTTGCTCTGCTTTGTTTTCCTCGAGCTGCAGAGCCAATATTCTTAAACTGCACTACACTCTCTCACCCTAAAAAAATCATGGGAAGGATGCACGATTGGAAAATCTGAGAAAGCTGGAAATACCTGCACCGGTGGAATCAGAGGTCCTTAAAAGCATCAACAGAAGAGGTGACTCTCCCAGCCGGGCAATTTGAGAACAATCAGCGTGAATTGCCGAGGTGCTCCTTCTAGCAAGACAGAGGCAGCGGTACCATTGTTCATGTCAGCAGTATTAAACATGCTACCACAGGACTATACAAGAGAGAGAGGAGGAATGGATGGATGCATAGACACTGGTGGTGCAGAGGGGGGCAGAAATGTTGGGAACTGAGTTGGACACCCCCCGCCCCCAAAAAACTTTTGTCTCCATATTAGGTTTCTCACATTTAAATTGACCTCAGAGCCTTTAGTCGATTGCCTCAATGATCTGCACTGTTGCCCATGTTCTCAGTTCGTCACTGAACACTTAAATTTCCACAGGCTGCTCCTCAAGAAATCCATCTCAATCAATCAAGTCGCAAATAACCAGCCGACTTCACACCACAGCCAATAAGCTGTTGGATGCATTTAGCCGCTGTAATGTATGTGGATGGCTTATACATCGAGCAGCAGGTAACTACAGGGAAGATTTCTCACAAGTAACATTTTCAAAATACCACATAGCCCCTCAACACATTGCATAACTGGAAATAGAGGCCAAGGCCATGGGGAGCAGTGGATGGAAGCTTTCACTATCTCCCAATACCTAATTTAGTACACTGACCAGGGCATTAGAACCTGTCAGACTGAGTTTAACTTGGGCAGGTATCCATCCACACGGCACAGGATACTTCATTTCATCCATGAGTGAATGGGCAACAGCTGAAAAAACTACTGCCAGAGAGGGGAGAGAGAGGTGCTGAGTGTGTAGGTGTGCAGAGCCATTTTTTTCCTAGTCAAAAGAGAGTCTTCAGGTTTGGGCTGAAGGTTGGCATCCGGACTTGATTTCAATTCACCTGTGCGCTGAAGAGCTAAATGACCATGTAAAGCCTCAGGCAGGCCCACAGACAAAATTGCATGTATGCATACTGTAAAATTCCTAATGGCTGTGATCCCTGATTATGTCTAAAAATCCCTCTCCTTCTGAGAACTTTTAAGGGTGCAAAGGTATCAGTAGGTAAAATTGCAGCTTTCAGTTACTTGAAGAAAAGCTCTATCCACTAAATGCAAAAGTGGCCTTGTGTAAGAGCCTCCATTAGAAATGTTATGTGCCCATTAAGATATTTGAGATGAAAGAAAGTGTAATAAAAAAAAAGGAAACTCTTCTGGGAAGTGCGTCATTATATACAATAGCAAGAGGCCCATCTGCAACTACAAAATGAATTTTATCCAGTTGAAAGAAGCAGAATACAATAACTAAAAGGAAATAAAAAGGTAATAAGGTCAGAAATAGTCTAACCCGAAAGTTTTGCAACTCAGTCATAGCTCACTCGGGTAATTATGTTGCCTCTGATTTTAAATGCAATTTAAGGTGTCAAAACATCCCTCTTGAAAACATCACTGAGGCAGCCACTCATTATAAGTGCTAGCTATAACACACACACCTCAGCTTTTCGATCATATTACCTCCAAACCCCTGATTTGCTTTTATGTTCTGAGAGTAAAAAATAGTTGCAATTATATTCAGAGTACAGATGATTATTGCAATTTCATACATCGAATCTTATTGCAATAAATTTCCAATCGTGGCACATGAAAACATAATGGTGACATGCCTTGCAGGAGATCTCACTACAGTGTAACCGTTTCAAATCTTATGTAAGCATCCCAGAAAAGAGCCATTAAAGGATTTTGACTTTTTGATTCGGCCATTTGCTGTGGTCTCACAATACATGAATTAATGCTAGAAATATAACAGGTAATAGGCTTAAATTTCTGTTGTTTTTATAAGTTACAAAAAGGACGTGGTGTGTACACCCAATACAAAGCAACTGTGGGAAAACCGCCGCAGGGTAATGGGCTGATCTTATATCTGACATCCTCAGAAACAATGGCTATGAAAATATGTCCACGTGTGTGCATGGTTAAAGTATGTACAGATGGAATACAAATGGAAACAGACTGGCATTAGCGTAGCACTTTTCTAGTCTCACCAACCACTCATAGCGCCTACAAGCCACGTTTAACCATACATTTGTACAATGCTTTATTCTGTGGACTTTCAGCACTTAATATACCTCACATCAACATCCACAGCCAGTTTAAAACCACAAATTACCCATGCGTGGCTGCGGGAGGAAGCCAGAGTAGCCAGAAACAGTCAGAAGTTTGCTCACACCAGGGGATCCATACGTGCCCAAGCATGTCTGCCCCCCGAAATCCAATTTGCTTGACTAGCGTGATCTCTGCGTATTGGGCTTAGGCTTGGCACACATGTAGAGTGATTGCTAATGGCAAACCAAACACATAACTCCAGCACTTCCTTAATGTCAGCTGCCTTTTGTGAAAATCACAGCGTTAAGTTAAGATGTCCCCAATGAACCCACAAAATGCATAAAATCCTCAAACCCCATGCCATGCAGGAGCCCTTCGCAAAACCATATCAGTGTGTGTGTGTGCGTGCGTGCGTGCGTGCGTGCGTGTGTGTGTGTGTGTGTGTGTGTGTGTGTGTGTGCGTGCATGCGTGTGTGCGTGCGAGAGAGAGAGAGAGAGAGAGTAGAGTCAAGACAATCTGTAGCGCACTCAGGCCCAGATCATCGAGCACTGTATGAATACAAGAA
>VUQK01015516.1:4879-15075 GCA_015106715.1 Bujurquina vittata
GGAAGTAAAGACAGGCATTTGAATGCAGAGCTCTAAATCTTGTAACAAAATTAAAATGATTCAGTGGCAGTACACTAAGAAAACATGCTGAAAATAAAATAATTGATTCTGTTTTTGTGTCCTCTCAGGTTGATGCCATAGAGTATTACCGCGGTAAAGAAAGGCTCCTGCTGGAAGAGGTGAGACAACAGGCAGAAGAAGCTCCAGAGCACCCCCTGGGAATTGCTTTTGTCACCTTACAGAATGAGGCTATGGCCAAATAGTGAGTATTTTGCGGTCCAAGAAGTCATAAGTGGTAAACCTGAGAGACACAAGTATTCTTTACTATCAGTATTTGCTGATGTACTTCTTTTGTAGGTACCTGATCCGGCTGCATTATAATTCATTAGGTTATTCATAGCGGTTTCATTTTATTACCAACATTGGCATGCAATATGTGTCAGTGTTTTCTGTAAGCAGCAATGTGGAATTTATCCGATGAAGACTGTCATCTGTTAATTTTGTTGTCATCATATTTTTCTTTCTGTTGACATTTACTGGGAAAAGTGCCTTGTGGCAACTCTTAATTTTTTTTAAAGCTGTCAAATGTAAATCACTAAAAGTTGTCATTTACCTGCTGCAGTATTCTGAAAGACTTCAATGCAGTCGAGTGTGGAAGCAAGAACTGCTGTTGTGGAGTTCAGCGCCAGCCATCTTCCAAAAGCCAAATCCTGAAAGTGAACAAGTGGCGGGTCGGTTTTGCGCCACATCCCAAGAATGTGTATTGGTAAAGTCTGAAACTCTGACCTTTCACACAAGATGCTCTGCATGCACGCCATGGCCTTTAATTCATGAATTTATATATGCAAGTCTCTGGAACAAGAGAGGGACTAAATGACAACAAAATAATTAGACACAAATGCTTTGGATATGGCCAAATTATTACTTTAAACATTAGTATTTGTGACTCCATATTGTAGTGGTTTGCATGTTTGCCTCACAAGCAAAAGATCCCTGCTTCCATCCAAGACAAAAATCCCTTTGGAGTTGCGTAAGGAAGGGCGTCTGCCGTTTAAAAATAAATAAATAAATCAGACCAAAAAAAAAGTCAAAACATGCAGAACTACCTGCTAATGAATAAGAGAGCAGCCAAAAGCAGCTTGATTTGTGCCAGCCCAGAAATTTACAATTTGTACATCCCAGTTCTGCCTGTGCTAACATAAAATCCCATACTACGGTATGCTCTAGATACCCAGTATGTATATAGTACTGTTGTGCAGTGTGTGTTGTTTTTTTTTTTTTCTGGGAACGCTACTCAACGTAGCATGTGACTTTCTGAGAACCCTGTTGCCAGTTGGAAGTGTTTCACTGTTGTAATCAGGCTCTTTTGAGAAGATATAATATAGTGACTGGTGTAGTGCGGTGTGCTTGCGTACAGTAACCTTCTCCTGGAATGAGTATGCTCTTTGCATGTTGTTGAGTATCAATCACACTTATTAATATGGAATTTGTGATGAATCTATGGTGATATTTAGTGGAGTAATATGGGACTGTTGGTTGAAATGTGTCCCTGTGAAGGTGATTGTTTTCAAACAAATTTACAAAGAAAGTAGCTTTTGAATGTTTGTTTTTGTCTGTCATAATGCATAACAGTTCAGTGGCATTGAAGACCATCTGCACTGTAATGCCATCTTTGATCATTTAAATATTTTGTTATTTAGGCTACACTAGAACAATAAAGTTACTCTTAAATAACCTTGATTTACAAAATATCTCCACCAAGTGATTTCTTAAAACTGGATTTTTGTACATAATACATTACTGTATTTTGTGCAAAATTAAATTAAGCCAAGTTAATTATTAATTTAGCTCAGAGAAGGAGAAGCAGAACTTTATCAAGGAGGATTTTGAGTGCACAGCAGACTAATGTCTTTGTGTGTAACTGTCCTGTTTCAGTTTTTTCCTGTTTTTCTGAACCCACAGGGAAAATCTGTCAGTGCAGGGTTTTTCCTGGTACGTGCGCTATGTGATGCTGAATGTATTACTTTTCATCCTGCTGACCTTATTCACGACCCCCACCATCATTATCAACACCATGGACAAGTTTAATGTGACCAAGCCCATCTACTATCTCAATGTGAGACTTACTTATGCCAAAACAATTAATCATCACAGGCTTGCAACAAGTCTAAAAGTTGCTTTATTTTTTTGCCCCAGAGCCCCATCATCAGTCAGTTCTTCCCCACGCTCCTGCTGTGGGCCTTCTCTGCACTGCTGCCTACAATAGTGTACTATTCTACACTGGGAGAGGCACATTGGAGCAGGTAGCACACACATACGTGCACACACACACACAGTGGTAGTGCAGCGATTCGGTTTCAGAGGTAATTTTGTTTTTTTCCGCTGCCATCTGTGTCTCAGGTCCAGTGAGCAGCTGAGCATGATGCGTAAGCTCTACTTTTTTCTGCTCTTCATGGTACTTCTCCTCCCCTCGCTCGGACTCACCAGGTAATTTTTATCAGTCTGTCAGTCTGAATAAGCAGCAGTTTACTAAGAAACTAGGTGTACTTTCAATACGCAGGGATACTACAGTTCTCAGTGTATGTCGCATACAGCAAGAAATGTTGAAACTCAGACACTTCCGAGAATCGGAAGCCATAAACTATCCAAGTGCCATCACCACAGCCAACTGTAAATGTTCTTGCATGAAATAAATCCTTTTTATGTTCATGTGTAGTTTGTGCAGTAAAATAAAAGCTGGCTGAAAAATATTTCTCCCAAGTGAATAGATGTGTAATGTATTTTGTAGATTTGAAAGAAACCATATTGAACTTTTCATGTTTTTGTTTAGTCTTGCAGTGTTCTTCCGCTGGCTGTTTGACAAAACATTTCTCTCTGGTGGGAAACTGAGATTTGAGTAAGTGAGCCCTTTTGAAAATTAGAGCTGAGATTAAGAGCATTAAAGAGAGACTTGCAGCTTATTATGCTTTAATTTCCCTTAATTTCTTTAACATTTTTCTCTTTCATTGGTTCCTTCTTTCCTTACACCAGGTGTGTGTTTTTACCCGACCAAGGGGCATTTTTTGTCAATTATGTGATTGCCGCAGCCCTCGTGGGTTCTGGGATGGAGTTGTTGCGGTTGCCAGGGTTACTGCTTTACCTGATCCGTATGATGTTTGCTCGCTCTGCTGCTGAGAGAAAATATGTCAAAGAGGTTTGTAACTTTTTTTTTTTAAATTATAACTTGTGTGCATGCAGCATCTCATCATTATGTTGATATTTTTCTTATCACTGCCACTTACGGAACCATATTAGGTGCTTCTGAGTAAAATAATGTTCATAGGGGCATTTCTCACTCTCCCCTAAGCATTTAGAAGGTGGCTAACTTGTGTGGATGCCTTCTTACAGAATCAGGCCTATGAGTTTGAGTACGGAGCCATGTACGGCTGGATTCTTTGTCTGTTTACTGTGATCATGGCTTACAGCATCATTTGTCCTATAATAATGCCTTTTGGTAAGTAGTAAGAGGTATGTTCTACTAAATTTTGATCCACTATTTTCTTTCCCTTTTCATTTTTTAACTGTCTTGTTTCTGACCATCAGGTCTCCTGTACATGGTGCTGAAGTACATGGTGGACAGATACAACCTGTACTTTGCTTACCTGTCTGCTAGAATAGACCGCCAGGTTCACTTGGAAGCTGTAAATCAAGCTCTGGGCGCGCCCATCATCTGCCTAATATGGCTTTACTTTTTTTCTGTCCTCAGAACAGGTAAGAAATAATCTTTATATCCTACATATCTTAACTGCGTATCAAATTCAGGGATCCTGTCCCAGCTAATACAGATAAACTGACAGCCACAATTTCACATCCATCCCACTGGCCACTTTGGAATCATCAGTTAACCCCATATACATGTCTTTGGACTGTGGGGTGAAGCCAGAGTACTTGGAAAGAACCTGCACAGGGATAGCAAGGAGAAAGGTGCCCGCTGGCCGGGCAGAGACAAATCAAAACCTGCTTTCTGGGAAGCAGCAGTAACAACCACTGCTACGATTCTGCAACAGTAATTATCCTCTAGTGCTTAACCGTAACCATAGCAATGTTTGAGGTGTATTACATCTCAGAATATACATAGTGATAGTTACAGTACCTTCCTTAGTTTGTAGTTCAGTAGAAAGAAAACAACATAAAACTGTGCACAACAAGGTTTGTGGATTTTTAGTATCCGGGTCACAATTTCTGCAAAGACAAAGTGCTGCTGAGTTTTTAAACTGTATTTTGAAAAAGTCTTGTTTCTTTAAATGTCACAAAGTAAGCAAACCCCTGTACAGCTGATATCTCTGAAACTGTGTGTATGTTTCAGGCTTCTGGACACCCACATCTCTGTTCACCCTGGTGGTCCTGTGTGTCACCATCTTAATCTCTCTCAGCTACACCTGCTTTGGCTTTTTCAAGTACCTCAGTCCACTCAGCTATGCGGTAAGCATTTTCTTGTGAGTACACTGTGGTTTCTATGTCATCCTTCACAATGACACTCATTCTGTTTGTGTTCTCTTTCAGGTCAAGGAGGAGGACGAGGATCCAGCGGAGGGTGTGGATGAAAACTTGGTACTGCATTTGTTCTTTAAAATTTCCACAGCTTAAATAAAGCTCAGGCATATTTAAGAGGGGCCTGAACTCGGGTTAACCTGCTGTACATTCATTTGCCCTATTTGTCATTTGTCCTGTGTTAGTCATTAAGAAACAATAACAAACATAATGATTAATTACTTTGACTTCAGCTGCCACAGAAATGGCAACTAGACAAAAAATTAGGGGATTATTAGACCTGAGAGAGCTAACATAGAAGATCAACAGGTGCTTTTTTTTTAATCCTTGTTTTTTGAAAAGTCTGCTAGAGGCCCAGTGGATCCAGAGGGTTATTGAGTCCATGAACTTTAGGCCTTATTACTCATTTTTGCACAGTTCGTTCAAAGCTGTTTACAAACTTTACCTTTCCTCTCGTTCTTCAGTCATACTTTGGCCCCCACTGTCAATATTGCATCAATCACGTCACAGAGGATGTAGTCAAGAATTCATAAAAATTGGTATTGAGAAACACACTTAATATTGTTTTTCTTTTGTTTTCAGTACTCATCCATCTTGTCTTGGCTGTATATTAACAGGTTTACCTTCCCAGTGTGCTTGACCCTAAGTCACCTGCCAGGATCCCGCAAAGTGGTAATCAGCAGCAGCAGCAGTCTTATGGGTCTTTGGATAACACCACAGCCCACAGCTTCGGACCAGAAGACAAAAAACACTCCAAAAACGAAAAAGATTCCAAAAGTGAGTCAAACCCTGGAAGTCAAGATGCTGATTTGTCTTGATTGTAAATCTGCTCTTTCAAAGATCTAAATCCAGGAGGTCCTGTTGATTCCAGGGGTTTCCACAGACCAGCATCCATGATGTTACAATTTAATTTCTGCTTCGGGATAAGTTTTAAGGTACCAGGGTAAATGTATAGTTCATTTTGAAATGACTTTTACAGATGGAGCTTTTATTGGAGATGTAGAGAATCATTCGACCAGTATAGATGCTGAAGCACACACTAAATTGTTTGAAACCTCGTTGATAAGGACCAACTCACCAAGTAATGTTGTATCAATTAGTGCTCATATTATGCTCATTTTATTTTGGGGGTCTACTAGGATAGCTTTGTATGCTTTAATGTTTTAAAACAAAACTGCAGCATCACCTCTGAGATTTTGTCTCTTTAATTCTCCCTTTCCGAAAAATCCAGTCTGGTCTGACCGATCAACTAGCATGGCAGAGGCAACTAACACAAAAGGCTGTGTTGCTTCTGACGTTGTCTTTGAGTGACAATTTCACATATTTAATTATAGCTGAAAGGTTAAAAAGGCTTCGAAGTGACAGCTGGTTTACGTTACACTGGACTGCCTTTCAGTCATTATTTTGTGCTTGTTTGAGACCAGAAACAGGAAAATATTTAAAGTGCATATGGGAGCGTAGCAAACTTGTTAGCTGCACAACATGCTAATATACAGACATTTTCCCACTGTTGTGGGGACTTTGCTATCCAAAAAAAAAAGAAATAAATTCAGTGTCTTTGTTCTCTGTTGCAGTCAGTAACAGAATATTTAGCATGGTTTGCTCATAACTGAGCTGTACAGTTAGCAGAAGTGACTCTGGCTCGACTATGATGGTGGACCAGAAACAGCTAGATTTATTTGAGACGTCCACTAGGTGGGCATTCATTGATGTAGCTATGTTAAGGAACAAAACTTTTTTTTTTTTTGGCGGGGGGAATAATATGGGCACTTTGAAATAAAAGCCATAATGATTGCAGAAGAACACCAGAATTCATTTCTTGCACATACTGATTAATGCCAGCTACACAAATACCAAAGGGAAGGATTTTTATTGCTAAAGCACCTGCCAAGGGGATACCCTTAATAATGCACTTTTTGTATTTTTCTTGTCTTTAAAAAAAAATCTTACTGTATTTAATTTCATAATATGATGAATGCAGGAGTTTAAAACCAAAGCAATGTTTTGATTGTTGGAGCCATTGTTTGCATTGTTGTGTAAGGTCAAATAACAGTTCTGAAGCATTTCTGAATGAATGTTATAAACAGGTCAATGTCTGTGTCAAATGTTAATATACATTTAACAAAGAATCGAATCATTAAAGAAAAATTGTTCAGTGACGGGTAAAGAGTGTTCATTCTTTCTAGTTAAATAGATAACATCTTTTCCTTTTGCTTGTGTTAAGATAAACTCAGCCTGACAGCTTTAAAGTGCAAACATTAGGAACAACGTCGGGGTCAGAAGTCTGTTTTGTCATTGGGGGGCACTGTTGAGCTGCAGTAGGTTTGTGTACCCTCTGAAATATGCATAAAGCAGTAATGCACAGTGCTACATTAAGGATTTCTAACTTATTCTGACATTGGTATGAGCCAGTTTATTGGTCGACTATTCCAGCAGCTCCACCTCCTCACCTGATCCTTTGCTATTGTCTCCTTTTCTGTTCCCTTTCCTTTTGCTTCCTTTTCTTCTTGGCCTTTTCCCCTTTCTCACCACGGTACCTGCCTCAGCTGAGAAACACCACTGTTGTCAAATAAAAGCCTTTTAGGGTGCCGCAGTGATTAACTCAGTTGTTAAATATGGGTAATGAAGTGCTAAGCATCTAGCAGCTGTGGTGAAAGGAGAAGTTTGGACTGTTGGACGAGGATCAGCTCAGACTAATGGATCCTCGTAGCTCTTGATGAACAAAGTCAGTTCAGGAAGAGTAACTACTGAAGAGGCCTGTGATGGCTTTGAGACAACTATGTCCTTGTACATCCTGGCCAAAGAGTCCAATATAAATGGACTGCCATAGCTACTACTTAAGCAAAGATATCCATGAGAAAAAGAAATGTAAAAAAAAAAAAATATATATATATATATATATATCACCTCCCTCTGAGCAATAAAAATTTTGTAAGTGCTGGGCACAAAGGTTACTGACTGTGCTTTACCCCTAATGTCTGACGAAGATTAAGTATTACAACACAGTCTCTCACATGTTTACCCTTTCTCAAGTTAGTATTGTGTGAAAGTGATTAAGCAATAAAGACACTGTTTTTAGTACTGCACGGTCTCCAGTGTGCCAAAAGTCATAATAAACTTACAGTGTAACCTCTTTTTCATGAAAATCTAATAATCTCAAGAAAAACTGCACAAGTCTCACGCAAAGAGATTTGGAAACAGATCTGAACAGAAAGAAAGTCACATGAGAAAGCTGCAGAGGGTCAGGATGCAGGGGAACTAATAACTTGCAGATCTCCTCCTGTGGTTCCAAAGAGGAGCTGGTCAAATGGATTCGATTTTGATATTAGACACCTGATACATCCTCTGCACTTTGCGCATGTAATGCACAGTCGCTGCTGGAGAAACTTGCCTTCTGCTAGCTCAGTGGAGCAGCAGTAATGTTGATGTTAAAGGCTGCAGGAGCCTGGGAAGGAGCTCTGTTCAGGAGCCAGAACTACAGTGCATAGTACACTCTTCCAAAACCACACACCAAACTTTGACCTGATGTTAAACACGCCACAAGTTGTGCTCGACTTTGTCATGGGTGTGTGAAAGTCTGATCTAAAGTTTGATCCAGTCACATGCAAGCTGGGAGCGGTTTGTGGCATGGTTTCATGTCCAAAGAGTTCACTTGGGTATTCACATAGACGTACTGTGTGTGTGTTCATTTTAACCCATTTCTTATTCTTATGCACATAATCGACAAAAAAATATATATCGTTATGATCCCATAAATTTGTTTGCTAAAGCATTATTTATATGCCTCTGTAATTTTCTAATTTATTTTCAGACAGCGTCCAAGACGTTTCTTGGAAAAAAAAAGAGAGCATTTGGTACAAATTACAGGGAAAATAATGTCTTCAGGAGAAATGCTTCATTTAAACCCAAGAAAATATTCATTCTTTTTCATTTATTACTGGAAAATTGTGCTCTGTGTGTGCATTACTGTGTGTCTGTCTTTAGACTGTCTTTTTCCATATTTAGCCAGCCAGCTTTAAATAGCTCTCAAGGTTTGCTAGGAAGCAGCTGTCTCTATTAGCACCAACTGGGATAGCACTTTAGTGGAAATGTTTAATGAGGATTATTCTGGAATATCTACCTGTACAACAAGAAATACCATTTCTGTTTTATAAAAATAGCAATACGATTATTTTCGCTTTCTTGCCAAGACTTAGATGGGAACTCTCACATTCGTACCCCATATTAGAAAGAGGATAACCCAAGTTAAGGTGGGTAAAAACTATTGATTATAGTAATTAATATGTTTGAGCAGATTGTTGGGGCCCCTTGTCAAACGAAAAAGCAGAGACTTAGCTTGTACCAGCGTGCACAATACAATTTATCCACTGTTAATCCAAACCCTCTCTGGCTGTTTTGTATAGGTGTGTAAAGCATTGAACTCAGTGCCCTAAATGCATTCTTGGTATTGTTGATGTCTGTGCTTTTGTGTACCTCAGACGCTATTATTTGATCACTCTCCTCCCTCTCTCTCAGTATTCACTTAATTGTGCACTCCCGGGCCACTGAACTTAAGAAAGAGCCGCTGTGTGTGTTCGCATGTGTGTGTGTGTATCAAATAAGAATTAAACCCATTTAGAGTTCTGAGGGTTTTTTGGGGTCAGATTTCCTTCATGTCACCACCAAGATCGATGGAAGTGACCTCTGACTGCTCCAATTTGTATATAAACACGGCCCTGGCCAATCACAACATCTCGTGGGATGGTACCAACCAATAAGAGCCCATGGAAGCATCATGCTCTGTGGCACTCCTACCTTTTGTCCGTCAGGATTAGTGCCATGGCAACGCTGGTCGCCTGGGAGGTGAGTTTCCCAGAGCAGCGGGACAAGCACAGAAGCAGGCCGTTTCAGTCCAAGTCCTAACTTCCTCTCTGGCCAATGGGAAGCTGGACTGAAGCGGTGTGTATGTGTGTGTGTGCGTGTCATTCTGTAAGTCCAAAACTTCCACCTAGACTGCCAGCTCTAATGAGGTGGCAATGTCAGCCACAAGCTCAGAGTGTGTTTTGTCTGTGTGGGTCAGAGCTGGCAAAAGTACTGACATTTTGTACTTAAGTAGAAGTACAAGTACTTGTGTTAAAAACTACTCTGGTAAAAGTTGAAGTACTGGTTCAACTTCTTTACTCAAGGAAAAGTAAAAAAAGTACAGGCTCTGAAATCTACTCAAAGTGAGAAAGTAAAAGTAGCTCTTTGAATAATGTTTGTAACAGGTATTTTTGCGTAACACTAACTGAGCCTCCAGTAAATGATGTTGCTGTGATCAGCTGATCTGCTGCTGCTCTCTCCTTCCTCTTTCTTCCATCTTTCTCCATCTGAGTGAAGTTATCACTCATTCTTTGCTCTCCCTGGAGCAGCTGCTCTTTTAGCTAGCAGACACACTGTGTGACAAACTTCACACTTTTTGTGCTTTACGTTTTCTCTCACTCATTTGTCTCACCGTTCCCGCGTGTAAAGCACGTCAGCCAGCTCTTTGCTGTCTCCGAGCGAGCTCTGCAGGAGCCCCTCCTTCTACTGTGTGTGTGTGTGTGTGTGTGTGCCCTCTGCCCCGCCCTGTCGCTCGGTGTGGACACACACAGACGCAGACACACATCGGAACCAATCACTGCGGCTCAGATCGTTTGATGTTTGAC
>VUQK01015519.1:0-14289 GCA_015106715.1 Bujurquina vittata
AACTCTATGCAGGCTTTCATATGTCTGCACTGTGGAGAGGCTTCCATCAGGCCACTCTGCCATAAAGCCCCGACTGGTGGAGGGCTGCAGTGATAGTTGACTTTGTGGAACTTTCTCCCATCTCCCTACTGCCTCTCTGGAGCTCAGCCACAGTGATCTTTGGCTTCTTCTTTACCTCTCTCACCAAGGCTCTTCTCCCACCATTGCCCAGTTTGGCTGGACGGCCAGGTCTAGGAAGAGTTCTGGTCGTCCCAACCTTCTTCCATTTAAGGATTACGGAGGCCACTGTGCTCTGAGGAACCTTGGTGCTGCAGAAACTCTTTTGTATCCTTGGTCAGATCTGTGCCTCACCACAATTCTGTCTCTGAGCTCCTTGGGCAGTTCAACCTCATGATTCTCATTTGCTCTCACATGCACTGTGAGCTCTTATATAGACAGGTGTGTGCCTTTCCTAATCAAGTCCAATCAGTTTAATTAAATAGAGCTGGACTCCAATGAAGGAGCAGAACCATCTCAAGGAGGATCAGAAGAAATGGACAGCGTGTGAGCTTCTCTGTCCAGATGGGGTTCTGAGTGTACATTAATGAGAAATAAAATGAACTTTTTTGATTTTAGCAAATGGCTGTTATGAAACGGAGTGAAAATTTGAAAGGGGTCTAAATATTTACCTTTGAATGTTTGTGAGGTTAAACCTTGAGCTAAGCATTTAGAGGTCACTGGGGGTGGATCTCACCAAGAAGCATTGTACATTTATCTGGTACCAACTTGTCCATCAAAAGTTATTCCCACCCTAAACCATGCTCTGCTTTATTGTCCTTTTTTACTCTACCAGCGATGTCAGTTTACAAACTGAATATCATGCTTTATTCGAACATTTGAAACTAGCAATCAAGATCATAAACTCATTAGGAAAATGCTTCCAGAGGTCACAGATAAGAGCACCCTGATGGCTGTTTTTCCATAGACTTTTATTTAAAAAAACAAGCTTATTTTGGTAATCAGAGTCGCCCCCTGCTGGCCATTAAATGCACCTTTAAGGTACTAAAACTGCATTGGCTTCCATTTTCAGTCCATACTTTACATAGAGTCCAGTATAATTTGATATTATTATTATTGCCACTGTCAGCAGGTCTCAGAAAAAGAGCAAAATTAACATTTTAAGTAATTCCTGAAATATTTTCTCCATTTGCACCTTGTGAAAACTGAATGAACTCAACTGAATTTATGCATGAATTTTGTATCAAACTAGTTATTTAATACAGGTGGTATGCTAGGCAAGTATTTACTGCATTAGAATGTTGTACGTGGAAGCAAAATGAACTGCAATCTATGGACTTCTGTGCCATCTGAGTAATTAACCTTGATACTGCTATCAGAAATTAATTATTTTGGACATTTTCCATTAAAAATAATAAGCACTGCAGAGTTGAATGTGAAAAGATCGAGTTGGTCAGATTCTGGCCAATCAGAGCCCTGCTGCCACTCAGTAGGCGGGGTTTCACTTTGTGGAAACTGTTAAGGTTTAAGCTGGAGCCAAATACTTTTGGCAGTCACATCAATAATTGTAATTAATAAAGTGAAGTTTAAGAGATTTTTTTTTAATGTTGCAATATTATTTAAAGTCAGTTAAAGTCAATTACTTAACATTTCATGATAGTTTTGAGGATGCAATTAATGAAACATGCAAATGAAACAATTTAGTAAACAAGATCAACTTGTGTCAACCTATTAATTTAATTTAAAACTGAAATTGTTATTTATGGAATAGCTGCAAGAATGAGCCTCAATGACTTTTGCTCATGAACAACAAAGAAGCTGCAGGGCACAGAGGAATACTAGGTATCAGAATTTTACTCCACGGGGAATACTTGTCAGCAGGATTACTGAATTTAGTGAATTTTGGTCTCTTCATGGGATTTTGTTGACAGTGAAAAATATCAGCACCAGCCTTATCCTTTGCATTTCATTCCTGTCTGAAGAATATAAAAGAAAATGGCACAATGATTTTTGAATCTGTGGAATGTGGAGGGGGGGGGGGTGCCTGCACTGGTCTGCTCTGGTGGTTTTTATCTTTATTAATGTACTGTACTGCTGCAACCGTTATCTTCATACACCCCTGCTAAAACCTATAGGTGTCATTCTACTTGGTTAATTAAATGCAGTGCCATTCTACACCCATGTCATCCCCTCTTTCTACTGTTCATTGTGCATGAATGTGCCATTAGGGAACACGAGGGGGTTGGAGAGGCACAGATCAGAGATGAGGGGTGTAGCTATGAGGTGCCTGAGTGGATCCATTCTTAAAAGGTACAGCAATCTCACTGGTGGCAGTGTCTGTGACACAAATGGCTTCAAAGACAAAACCGTGGATTGTTTTTGTTGCCATGCTGAACATTATGCTTATTTTTTTTAAACAGTAAAATAAACTGCTGAGATGTTTCACATGTACTATATGATCTGATTTTTTTTTTTGCTCTGTCCATGCTGTCAGCTCTCATGGATTTAGACTGATGCACATTTATTTTGTGTAACCTGCCGATTCGGCACACTGTACCAGAGCTACAGACTTAAACAAGATGCACAAAAAAGCGGTCAAATGTATATGGACATGGTATAGCTTGGGAAAGCTGCTCTGTCCAAATTTAGGATGTTTTATACAGTGGAGCACATTGTATAAAATGTCACTGGTTGAGAGACCTTTCCCTATTTAAACAGCACAAATCCAGGTCGATAAAAAGTCTGTCTGAACAAACATGGGTGGAAATCTCAAGTTGTTTCGGTGAGAACCCAACATCGTTTGAAAGCCCTCAGTGTGAGCTGGCACTGTGCTGAAACCTGGGATTCATGTTCACACAGCTCACCAACAGATGGCAGGAGCACTGCATGGCATGCTTTAAGCATGAGCTCCTTTGTCTTCTTTTCATCATTGCTGATTACTGTTTATATGATGGAGGATGTGGAAGAAAAAAAATGCTAATCCTCTGCCTATTACTTTATCCATCACAGCATTGATGTCTGTATTTATAAGTCAAATCAGTGGCAATTCCCTTAAAAAAAGACTCAATTAAGATCTTGGTCATTATTGCTGAAGCTTTCTAGTTTCAATTGAGCATCCAGAGGTAAAACAAGAGCTGCTGCTGTAATGCAGCATCAGCAACAACAAGAATGTTTCTTCAGCTTTTATCAGGGGATTTCGAATGTACGTTGGAGCAAACAAAATCCCCAGACTTAACGATTCTGACCTTTTTGAACACCCAGCCTGTTAGCCTCTAACTGCGTGAGCTTTGCCACAATCGCATTATCACCGCGAGCAAGTCAGGTAGACAGCAGACATCTCTGAAAATAGGAACTCTTCCTGCTTAGGAAAACATATCCCTGTTCCTGGAGAAACTGCTGTTGAGTGTAACGAGGGACATTTGCTGCAATTTAAAGGAAAAAAATAGGTGAATTAATTTTTTCACAGTTACTGCAGCATGCACCACATATCACTGGATTTGATATGACACTAGCAGCGCCAGGAGAGAGAAAAAAAGCAGATATAGATATCATTGTAATAGATTTTTTTAATATTCAGTGTTCCATAGCTACGCTCAGAGTAGATATGTTTATCAAGCTGAGAGGACCAGATCCCATCATGATGAATCCACGTGCAACATAAAAATGGACAAAATGTAGCTACTACGAACACATTTCAAATCAAATCCATCTTTCCCCAAATGTAACATTAGATTTGATTGCTCATGTTTTTGTACTCTAATCATGACAGGGCGACTCCCATCACTCGCTAGTGTAAAATTGAACAAATTAAAGTACGAGTGTTGCCAGCTCTTTCCCAAATTCTATTTAAAGACCCTCAAATAATCAAATTCATGTTCCATACTTGGATCCTTGACTTTCGATTTTCCTGTTTTATACCACACACACACCCACACAGCACATTTGCTGAAACTGCTGTGGAAAAATGCTAATCCAAAAGTTTGTGAATCATATTTCAGTCACAATCAAGTCTGAGCCATAGGGTAAAAAACAAAAAAAGGGAGCTATTAGGTCATGTAGGCGTGGCACTGATACTGGAAAGCAGAGAACATTCAGCAAGATGACGAATCACGAGAATGAAGTGCTACAGCAGTCTCCCGACAGAACAATAGTGCAGATGGCAGATGGACGTGGAAGTATAGCTGCGTGCGTGGCTACGCTCCGATTCACTTTCATTTCTTCCAGTGAGATCATCCAAAAAATAAAGATGTCACGACAATCTTGGCACAACTGTGAAGCTGCTCATGGAGAGTGAAGAGAAAAGGCATGACTCGATTCTCTCCCCTTCTCATTTCTTTGCCCTTACTTGTTGGGATGATGCATAAGCCAAGAAATCACGCCATAATTCCCTGAACAAATCTCGCACTGTCTAATGACGATAAATATGGCATCTTTGTGTCATAATCATGTTAAATGTGAACACTGCCAATATCCTTGATACAGGCAAAATGTGAGAGACTGAGCTTTTTTTTTTCTTTTTTTTTTTAGAAATGGCAGCCAAGTCTGAACTGAGGGGCTTGGTGGGAGGAAAAACAGGCCAGAGGCTGTTCAGATGATACAGGCTGCCTCTGGCTTTGACAACACAGCTATGCATCTATACTGCTGCCAACACAGACCTGTTTATTAACATAGTCACTTGACACTGGCATATGCTTGAGGCTGTGTAGGCGAGGAAGTAGGGTACGAACGCAAACAGTCTGTTTGTGTCGACTGAAGCAGGAGCTACTTTGTGACTAAAAGACACAAGTGTGCATAAAATGGAGCGATCACAAATGATTCATAAAATCCGTAATTCTTCACTGACCACCTGTCGGGGAAATTAGTTTTTAAATAAATAAGCAGAACTGGCTAAACAATGATAAATACAAAATAACATATGACTGAAATGGGAGCAACACGCACACAAGCGCGCGCGCACGCACACACATGTAAAAGGCAGCATTGCATAGTTTTAAATCATGATTTAAACCAGTCATGCACCTGATGAAGTACCAATGGGTTCACATGGAAGCTGAAAAACAACCAAATAACTGAACAAGAAACTGAAGTTCATGTCCAGTCTAGCAATTATTTAGCCAATGTACTTGGCAGTGAGTGGCATCGCTTTCAATACTTAATTTTGTGGTTGCAGAGGGAGCAAAACTGCATCCTTCAGGCAGGATGGCTACACTGTAAAGAAGTAAAAATTGTCATCGGACAACAACTTCCCAGTAAGCTCCACAAATGATTCAGGCTGCAGCAGAGAGTCCAGACTGAGATCTGTTTACCACTGCTGGGGTTTATTGAACACGACTGCTGCGTTGCTGCGAGATCTCTTGGTTTTTCTCCCTGAATTGAGAGGATTGTTTTCATTGTCTCCAGTATTTCCAGACAGTCCATTTGTCCTTTGAGTTTAAGGTCTTTTGTCAGACATTGTAGTCTGGTGCTTTGCCTAGCGGTTGCCTCAGTCTGATCTGCAGGGTCATGAAGGCGCCCACTGCCACGTGAAAGAGAATCTGCCAGATGTTCCTCAGTTCATACAAATACATGTTGGACAGGCAGATGAGTGCGAAGGCCAGGAAGGACTTACTGTTCCTCCAGACTGAGAAGTAGGCAAACAGGTAGCACTGAAAGGAGAAAGACAAAGAATGTGAGCGATGCACGCATTGCATGACCAACAAGGATGTCCCGTTTGATTTCTCAGTGCTCCTCATGTGTCCACCAATCTGTGGAGCTCCATTTAGTATCATGAGCTGCAGAAAAGGAGCTGAGGAAAATCTTTGGCACTGAGCTTTTGCTAATGTTAGTCTAGCTGACAAGCTGCTGAGCTGTAAAGTGCAGGGCTGTTAGTCAGCCAGTGATGGGCTCCCCTTACCGCAGACTATCACTTACCTGATACAGACAGGCTGCTGTGCCGAGGAAGAAGGCAATCACGTAATTAAAGTCTTCATCATCATTCTGCAGACAGAGAGAAAAGGCACAGAGAAAATGCTTGTTTTTTTTTAGCAGTAGCCATCCATGTGCAGACAAATCATAAGTGATATAAAAGAACATTTAGAGGTTCCCATATTTATGTATTTCATATACTGTGATCTAATCTAGTCAATGGAAAATGATTTGACAGGTGATGTTTCAAGGGATGGAATGGTAGGTATATGGCAGTAATGTGAAGTCCAAAACTAACCAATGATAATCTGTGATCAGTCAGTATAAATGAGTTATTACTTGCCTATGATGTCAAAGCTGAACCAGGTAGCTCTTTGGCAAACTGGGACGACTGTTTACAGTGAAGTCTTCGCCATCACTTTCTCTCAGTCTGACACACTTTAAAGTCTGTGTTTCTTGACTACATGATTGCTTTTCTGTGATGGCGCTACATTCCCAGCCCTCAGGAATTAATTAATCCTGAAAGTTTCTTACTAGAAGTAAAACTTACAGCCAAAACCATCAAACCAGACCCAGCCTTGTATAAAAAAATTCATTCCCCTTTAAGAGAAACTGAATCTGAAAGTCATCTCCATTATGCCCTCACCTGCAGTATGCTCTCTATAGCGTGGACTCCTCGCAGCAGGTTCAGCCCTCCACAGAGGACACTCAGCACGCAGGATACAATGCCTGGGAGAGTCACTGGCTCCAACATCTGCGTGGGAGCTGGAAAAGAACAAGGACGCAGTGTTACTGTCTCTGCTAAATCTGTTTTCCAAAGTACAACAAAGCAAAAGATCGGATGAAATTTCATATATAAAAACTATTATGTGCAGGACAAAGGGAATAAATCCTTGAATGGCAAAGATAAGGAAAGGATACACTGTTTTCAAATCTTACTTTCAAAACATTCAGTAAAAGAATTAATGTGTCACTATTATCAGATTAGCATACTTCATCCCTCAGGATAAAATGATTTATGTTCTCGGAAAAACAGAGACCGGGAAGGTCCGCAGAGAGTGAGCAAAGCATGGAGAGCTGCTTGCACGGATGTCAGGGGAAACACAACAGCTCTAAGTGACCCGAGGTGGCATCGCTTAGCTTGGGGCAACTGAGGTGTGACAGTGCGCCCAAAATGGTTGCTTTCTGGCCGATCTAAAGAGCAGGGGGTCTGATCCAACACACGGAAACAGTGGAACTGATTCCTTTTGAAAAGGAGTCTCTCATTACACACAGTATCTCTGATGCGCATCCTTTTTCTATTCCCTTTATAGAAAGTTACCATTTCAGCTTTAAAACTACTGAATGATTTGTGTTGCAGATGGGTTTTTCTTTCTTCCAATAAATGTTTTAACATTTATGACTTAAATACGATTTTGTAATTAAACAATGTCTTTGCTCATGTGCTGAAGAGAAACTACAGTGATAAATCGTTTTGGCTCTCCGCTGTATATTAACACATTTTATTAAAACACAAAAGAGGTGCAAACAAACAGCTCAAATAGCAATAGCATCATTTTCACAACAATAATGTTGTGAAGGGACTAGGATCCTTTGGAGAGGCCCTAGGCCTAAATTAAAGAGAAGGTAAATCTTTTTTACCCCCCAAAAATGCTTCCCTGCAGGGTGGTGTGTGTGGTACTTGCTGAAAGCTCAGGAACTCTGAGCTATGACAGAATTCTGATTTGTCCAAAAGCCTATTTGCAGCATTTCACACAGTACGACAGTCTGACACAGACAGAGAGCAGATTGGGTGCATTTTAAGTCCCACATGTAAATACATTTGTGGCCTTTCATTTAGAGCAAAAGCCTTTCAACTCCTTGAAAAAAGTTCCAGGAACTTTTGGAGGAATGCAACTATGTTGTTCTTTTACTGATCTGGTAAATGATGTTACAAGTTGTGATGAGTACCATCAGTGTTAAAAGTGACAAGTAATAAGAATATGATAAAAATAATAGATTAAATATATAAATTTAATTTCCATGAACACCCTATGTGTATATTTATGCACATAAATGTACAAATATATCTCTATATGCATTAGGTACCACATGTATGTAAGTCAAATACAAGCTTCTTCTTTAATGCTTTGCACGTATGTGTGTGCAGCTTCTGTCCTACCTATACCCTTGTACTTTGAAGGTGTGTGAACAGAGAATCCATTGATAGCCCGCAGATCCTCAGGGGAGAGCTGGTAGGGTGGTCGCAGCTTGATCTCTGTCTGCATGTCAGCCAGGTTGATCTTGGTGGACAGGGAACGAGGGTTATTGTAACGCTGTTTAGTCTTCTGGATGAAGGTGTCTGAGGGATAACAGTCAGCATAACAAGAAGCTGATTAACAACAGAGTGATCAAAGCACGGGAAAACAAAATACTGCATATATCATCCTCACTTCTGCTGTGTCATCAATATTTTTTTTGAGGAAAAACAGGAGATACTTGCACTGAATCCAATACTTTTTCATTCACACAAGTATTCCTAAATCTGTTTAGCACTGTCAATCTTTTTTGTTGTTTTTGCAAATATGAGTGACATGTGAAGGCTGTCCAGCATAAACTGTGTTGCCTTCCAGCTGCATTTTCCTCTCTGCAAAAGCCTCTTTAAAGTGACAGCAAGAACAAAGTATTCGGTAGGGATGACTGATGTAGTGTTTTTGATTCACAGGCAAAGTCATAACTGCATGTTCTAAAAAAACACTTAAAAATGATGCTAATTGTGTTGAAGAAGTCTCCTTATTTTACATCCAATGCAGTACAGGCAGACATACTTTCCCATTTTAATATGAAATGCCGACATTTCCTATATGGTAGTTTGGGCCAAAAAGCACGGTTACACTCACCAAATTCGATGAAGGAGTAGGGACGCATGGCACTGTTGATCCGTTTGGTGTCATAGGTAACAATAAACTCCTTCTGTAGCTCATCCAGGAAACAGAAGGCCAACACGTTGGGATAATTTGCAGTGCATACCATCAGGTATCCAACGCCCAGCGAGCTTGTAAAACTGAAATACACACAAACACACACTTGCTTTTAATGCACCGCACTACTCTTTCTCTTGACAGAAACCCTGGAAATCTGTAATTAGGACACAAAGCTATATTCAGCGACACAAAGGCATTTCTGACTTCTGCTGCTTGCAGCTCTAAACACAGAGCAAACACAATTTTAGCACATCTCTGCTTTAACACCACACTTTCACAGTTAATTTAACACAATGGCTACACTTGCATCCAGATCCACCTCTGTAGAAAAACTATCTGCTGGCCTTGCATTGTTAATTGATACACTAAGTGCAAATTAAATTCCCCAAATACAAAGGCTTTCACATTATCTGAATAGCTCAGAGCGCATCTAAACGGATATGGAACCTGAATGTCAACAAATAGTTCAGACTGATATGATGATTATCACAGAGCTAGATGCAAAGAAAAACTTAGTGTTGAGACTATCTGAGGAATGAGAGTGAATCTGATACCAGTATGTCACTGTGCAGCTGCATCCATACGCATCAGAAATTGAAGCAACTGACTCAAACTAATTTTAGAGTGGGAGGCAGGCGGGCTCCTTACCCTCATTCAATGAATGATTACATTTTATTGTGCCCTTTAGTTTCACGAGTTGTCTGTGCATATGTAACACACAATACAATAATGCATTATGAGAATTGCACCTACCTGTAAGTATTTTATAGCACCTTCCCAAAGGAGACATCACCATGTGTTTTACAATAAACCTGTGGACAAATATGTTTGCCAATATCTGTCTCTGCACTGACTGACTGAGCCTATACAACCTTGCTGAATATTAGAAAATACATCATAACACCACTGTGGGTAACAAGTAAAATAAAACTGGATTAAGTCCTGCGGTATAACTGATGATTCATAACTATGACCTACAGTGTGAGCACATTCAAATATTACAGAAGTAAAGTAGCCCCTGAATTGTTTCCAGTGATGTATATTTCCTAAATCCCTGTATAACACTTGGGGCATTAAAGCAAGTCAAACTGTGTTCTAAAACTGTCTAAATTAAATCTGCTATTTAAGCCAGAGGTTGCCAGTGGTGAGTGAGATAAAGAATTTAATCTAGCTTCCACGACACAGAAATATTATAGATGTGACAACGGCCACTAAAGAGCTGAGAATATCACAGGACAGATTAACCGGTGACTTTAAACACGTCCTCCTTCAATTTTGACCTTCACAGCCTTTATACGTCCACATTCTTTAGAAGCTTCAGGCTCTTGCTGATTAAAGAGACGTATCAAAAGGAGGCTCTGTCGTTGTTGAAAGGTATAGCTGGCACTGAGGTTTATTAGGGTCGTTTCCTCTGTCGTAGTAACACTAATTAACTTTTAACAAACAATGCTTGAGACAATTTCAAAGCCATTCCCCAAGCACAAGCAGGGCTTTTAGAAACAATCTGACACCTTGAACTTAGCCTAAGCTGTCAAATCACTCAAATTTAAAACCTTTTTTTTAAAAAAAACCAAACAAACAAACAAATGTGTGTTAGAGGGGTCAAGATGAAAGCAGTAAAACTGTCAGCAGCAGACTATTTAAGCACGCATGGGTCACTATGGAGATGCATTGTCAATGTTTTGGTGAGTGAATGCAGATGCTCAAAAACTCTCTGAATAATATTAAAGTCATTTGAACTAAAACCAAAGGAAAAACTAGCAATCTGATAAAATTCTCTTTTTTTCATTTACTTAGGCAAAACAGACAGTTTTATACATCAACTCATTTATAAATAATTTTGCAGCATATTTTGCAAAGACCTACTTGACGTTGTACGGTCCAGTCCTAAGTGTGCAGCGGTCAGGAAACTGGCTGAGCTTCTTGGACAGACCTTTGAGGAGCCTCTTTGTTTCCTGAAGCTCTTTGTCCTGCTCATAATCAGTGGATGCTGAGAGAGGCAGGCCATCCCTGACCCGGACCACAGAGGCAAACAACACCATCGACATCTTACAGCTCTGACAGTCTCACTAAAGGCCTGTAAACAGGGAATACGGGCTGTAAAGAGGTGGCACAGATCTGTGAGTGCATCTATGAAATACTCTGCTTTTCTATCATTTTGGAATAACTTGGGATGTTGATATGTTTTAGTCTGTCAGACTAAAAAAAATTTTTTTAAATGATTAATACTAGAAACCTTTTAGCTCAATAAACAATGAAGAAAATTGAAAACAAGTCTGACTTTGTTTTGTACGCACTTTAACCTTCAGTCTTTGGTCACAGCATTGATTTCCACTCCTCACTCTCTATGAAGGGCAAATAAAAATTAGTTTCTTTATAAATTCTAAAATATTTTTCTAAAAACTTGATTTTCTTTTTTGTGTAATTTTTGTGTAATGAGATTAGCACTTAGGTATTATTTATTTTGCTCTTAGGACAATATAAATTACTGTGATGACCTCTAACCTCACTTAACTGCTTACTGGATAATGCCTGCATACTCATGTACTCTTCATTCTCCTAACATGAAATATTTAACAATTTATCCCAGCATTCAAGCAACAACAGTGCACCATTCAAGCATGCTGACTCTAATTCAGTCTTTTTTTTTTACTATATGGGCTTCACTGTTGATTCAGGAATCGGTAGTTAATAGACATTTTCCATATCTGTCCCCTGCATGTGCTTGAAATTTCAGTCGATGTCCTTCTTGTTTGATTGACAAGTCCTCAAAATCATTGATGTGGGTGGAATCAGTGAACTGTGAATTGGATCTAGGTACCACAACTAAGAATTATCTTCAAAACCAAACCAAGGTCAGTTGAAAAGACAAACAAAAGGCAGAATATCTTTTATACACATTTGTCACAGCACTTAGAAACAATATCAATACCAAGTATCTTGGGTAGAAAAGTACTATAGGATCAAACGTTGTGTATGACACAACAGCAGTATAGAGGGAAAGTGTGAGTTTTTCCAGGCAGGAATTGACAGAAATTTTCTAAATACAACACATGGAAGAAGACTAAACCGACATTTCCATGTAATGCTTCAAGAAATAAAAAGTTTGCTTTTTGCAGTGTGTTAGCTGGCAAATTCAGTCACTACCAGCTAGGACTAGCTAGAGGTTAATCACAAGTAAAGTTATTTAGTAAAAATCTAATTTTAAGTGTATTCGAATTGATTTTCATGCCTTTGGATATAATACACCAACACAGCAGACTTGCGAAATGGTTATTTATGCATTCATGAGCTCAGGTTGCTGTTGGAGCGTTTCAAATTGTGAACATACGAGTTTTGGCAGCAGCACGTCAGGCCATTTTCATTTCATTTGCATTATATCTGCTGGTTTTGTCACCTTAGCTTGTTTAACAAAAACAGACTGTGGAGAGCAGTCAACTGTGGATGAAGATTATTGGCAAAAAACGGACTTGAGCCTGGCTGGCTCCCAAAGTACGAGCCACTTAGAAAGCTGACTAAGATGAGCCTACAGCATCCTTGCAAAGTTTCACTTAAATCCACTGGGAGGCATATTCATCACCCGAAGGACTAAAACCACTAGAGGGGTGATTTTTTTTCATCTCATTAATCATTATTTCATGTGAGGTTTTACTCCATCTATCTTCTTTATTGTCTTTATAGTGCAATCATTTTATTGACTCCAGCGTGGAAGTTGTGTGATTGGTTAGGTTTGTCTGTTGGTTAGAACATCACTGAAAAGGTTTGCATGAAATTTTACCATAAGTGGGACATGATTCAGCCTAGATGTTGATTAACTTTTGGAGCTGATATGGATCTCATACGGACTCCTTGCCAATGTGAGACAACAACATTTGAAATTTCCTGCCATACCTTCACAAACGCATATAAGACATGAAGGCGAATGCTGTTGTTTTATTGTTCTGTTGTTGCATTTATAAGCTTTTAAAGTGCTTGTATGTGTGTTGTGTTTGGATGATTTATTCTACTTTTTAATTAGTAAAGCGAGTGATTGTGTGAGAACCATGGACAGCTCCACGGACTGAATGAAGGGGCGTTGTGAGATGCCGACTCGAGGCTGCAAGTCTTGTCACTAAACCCCGAGAAAAAAGGGAACAATTCGGAACTTCGAGACAAGTCAAAGACAACGCGAAAGTACAGCATTGCTTCCTAGATTAAGACAAATAACACAGCGGGAACAGATTGCGGAGACAAACTGTCAGGTTAGTTTAATCCCAACTTTAAGAGCAATGCTCCATTAGCTAACCTGTGTTTACATGTTTTAGGATGAAACTCTTGCAGCCGACCGACAACATTACACGTTGTTGTGAATGTTTGCCCGTCATGTAAACAATCAATTTATCTTATATGAAAACAAAACTTTGTAATATACTGACCAGTCTAACCAGCTAGCAAACGTTAGCGGCTAACTATTAGCTTGTTCATCATTTCCATTCAGACAGCGTAGATGTAATCAGCCCGACGAGTCAACAGCTAGTTACTTAGAACATCCACAACTCAAAGCAATAATGTAATACCTGAGAAATGTGCGCAGCATCATCTGCACACCTGGAAGATGTAGCAATACAGGAACCTGGGACAGCTGGCAAGCCGTAGGCAGCGCTAATGCTACGATCGCTCACGTTTACGTGGCTGTTTCGCTGTGCATTGTGGGTAAACACAATCCTCGCCAGCGTCACAAACTAAGCTACACTGAAATAAACTAAACTAAAAATAAATACTCCCTTGTTGTAATTTTTTTTTGTTTTATTTGTAATTATCAAGATTTTTTTGAATGACCATTTGTCAAATTTTAACTTCATTTCTGTTGCCAGGAAAAATGAAGAAATTAACATTCAAATTTTAAATACACAACCGAGTCAGTGTTTTTTTTCTTTCCATTTATTTCACATGTATAATTTTACTCACTTGGTTTTCCTTTTTCCTTTTAATTTCTTTCCCTTTTTAAAATTATTTCTTTTTAAAAACAAGACTACCAGAGTGTATTCCTTCTGGATACTTTCTGGAAAATTCACAGTACCAGGACTTCTTTGATTTTTGTTCTTCCAAACCTTACTAAAAAAATCAAACAAAACCTTTTAAGGAATATGGCAACAAGTTTAACACGTTATTATTGTATACTTGCATTTATAAATCATTTGTTTCCTATAATTTTTATCAGTTCTTATTTTCCCGTGAATATATCTAAAACTTTGTTATATTCATTTTTTTCTGTTACCATTATTGTATGCAAAATCAATTTTTTTATAATTACTACTACAAAAGGTGATTCCTGTACTACGTTTTCCCGTGATGACACACACACACACACACACACACACACACACACACACACACACACACGCACACACACACACACACACACGTCGATACATACATAAAACAA
>VUQK01015522.1:2643-17502 GCA_015106715.1 Bujurquina vittata
GATTTGCACCTAATGCAAAACTTCTGTGTGCATCAAACGCTTCCCTGTCTAAATTACATTTAACAGCATCATCTTCAATCAAGCCGACAGCCCGCCATTCTGCATAATTCAGGATGTATATTTACGGTATTCTTATATTTTCCACTGCACGTGATGAGTTTACAGACTTGCTGTTTTTACACATTCCTGTTAATGTGGCTCAACTGATAGCATCGTGCGAGCATTTAGTTGTGGATTTAATGGCTTTATGCTTTTTTGTACACAGGCGCTGCTTTTGCCAAACGCAACCCATCCGCTACCAATTCTGAAATGATCAAATGGATCTGTGAAATTACATCTGTGTATATGTGTACATCCACTTTTCACGAGCAAAGTCTATAATGTGTTTCATGCAGTTGCAACACATACACCTTTGATCTGCTGCATACTTACATACAGACTGTCAAGACAAAAGGCAAATGTGGCCCTTTCCAGAAGTGACTGTGAACAAAATTGTGCTCCCCGAAGATAAAATTGCTCTGAAAAAATGTAATTAAAGCTTTCTCAAGCTCATTCATAGACCTGCTTTAAAAGTGGACCACATCTGTTTAGGTCAAAGAAGTGTTTCATGTTTTCCGTCCTGCTGAGATCGATTTCACACCACATCCTTCGGGGAACAATTTTTGGCTAAGATGCACTTCAAAAGGCTACAACACTCGGTTGTACTATGTGCAAAAAGTTTTGATTGATGGTGATCCACTTTTGAGTTTACATCACCACTAGAGGAAAAATGGTTACAGTATATCCAGCAACCACTGTTAAATGTTTCTGCCATCACGAGGATGTGTGAAAGTAATAGAACATGCACAAATAATTATCTTAATTACAGAGTGGCATGCAAACTGTTTTTCCCATCCTAGTACTGTCTTTGTAATTCAAATTTGTGTTGAGCACAGATTATGTTTTACATAAATTCTGGGCTGAATGCCTTGCCAAGATCCAATCATTTGAAACTGTGGTCAGAAATGCACGTCGCGGTGGCCTGAAAGCAGCGTGGTGCCGTGTCCTTGTTTGAGGTCTGTTCGGGTTTCTAGTCTCAAATATCAGAGCGATGTTTGGACTCTGACCTCCAGCCAGACACAAAAGCTTTCAGTCAAAGTGCCGTGACTGCTGCATGCATTATGAATGTAGCCGCAGAGTGTTCCATTAGGAAGGACTCAGCAAAGACGTCCACTCGTTTTCAAAGAATTACTTTGTGCATAAGTGACAAGAGCAAAACAACTGTGTGAAAAGGCTGCTGAAAGCCTCGAGGAGCACAGAATAAAACTGTGCCGCCCCAAACACAGAGCTGAGAGATGAATGCACGTTCAGAGAATCATCTCAACGCTGTTTGAACAGGCAGCTCCACGTGTGCGGCAGTGCTACTTTGTGCATGAATTTCAAACACATTTCAAAGCATTTGTTCTTGCATTCAGCCAATATGGATGGTGAAATCAGGTCAAAATGCTTATGAAAGCTACTTTGTAAAAAGCATATATAAATCAATGGATTGTTTAATGGACATTCAAAGGGCTGCGCACGTGCTGCAGGATTCTGTGAGCAGATTGATGTTCCAGCTGGATTAGATCAAGTTTGAAAGGTTCCTAAAAGCAAGAAGAAAAGGTTATGGTACAGTGACTCCTCTGATGATGGAAAGGTTTATGGTAAAAGCACACATTCCGCTTCACAAAGCATCGTCTTTCTCAGTAGTTGCACTGTGATAAAGCAGAGGTCTTCTTGAAATGAATGCAGGAGCCAAAACTCTTTGATGCAGAGCTATTCTGAATCCAAACATGGCCTCTGAAACACACTGCTCAAAAACATTACAGGGACACGTTTTAATCAGAGTTTAGCATCATGTCAGTTACACTTCTGGGATATTGAGCTGGCCATTTAGGTAGCAGAGGGGGTTCTTAATCAGTTTCAGCTGCTTTGGTGTTAATGGAATTAACAACAGGTGCACCAGAGGGGCAACAATGAGACAGCCCCCCAAAGAGAAACTATTTTAGTGTCGGAGGCCACTGAGATTTTTTTTCCCTACTCATCTTTTCGGACTGTTTTTTCAGTCGTTTTCATTTGGCTCGGGTCGGTGTTACTGCTGGTAGCATGAGGTGATAGCTGGACCCTTCAGAGGTTGCACAGGTAGTCCAGCTCCTCCAGGGTGGCAGATCAATATGTCTAGTGGGCCCTGTGCACACTGCACTGGGTTCCTATTAGTGCACGACCATGCCCAGCCTCATGTGGTGAGAGTATGCAGGCAGTTCCTGGAGGAGGAAGGAATTGATGCCATTGACTGGCCCCCACGGTCTCCTGACCTAAATCCAATAAAACTCCTCTGGGACATTCTGTTTTGGTCCATCCAATGCCACCAGGTTGCACCTCAGACTGTCCAGGAGCTTAGTGATGCCCTGGTCCAGAGCTGGGAGGAGTTACCCGAGGACACCATCTGTCGTCTCATTAAGAGCGCGCTCTAACGTTGTCGGGCATGCCTACAAGCACATGTGGGCCATACAAGCTGCTGAGGACCATTTTGAGTCGCTGCAAAGACGTTTTGGAAAAAAGGACGAGCCTGCTGCATCATTTTTTCACTTTCAGGCTTACATTAAATCCAGCCCTCTGCAGGTTAATCATTTTCATTTCCATCAAAACATGTGGCATCCTTTCATTCCTAACACATTACCCAGTCCATATCAGTATAGATGTCCAGCATCATTTTTTTTCCATTGAGATCTGGTGTGTTTTCAAAGTGTTCATTTAATTTTTTCTGAGCAGTGAAGTTGTGAAATGGTGAAAAATGTCCATCACAGTTTCTCGAGGTAAAAAGTGACACCTTTTTTTTGACAAACACTTCAGAACTCAGTTCAAAGCAGCGAACATCAACAAATCCACACAGCTGACAGACTCAAGCACGAAACCTGGCTTTGACGGTTTTGCTTCAGTTGCATTTTCCTTCAAGATCCTCTCAGAGAATGATTACCAATTCCTACCAGATCATTTGAATTGTTCAGTTATGATATTTACTTCTAAACTATAATTGTCTCTTTTAAAATGTTTGAAATCTCACATAGATTAAAGCATAGATCTTTAAATATTCTGCAGTTGAATGTAAGCCTTCGACTCAGAAAGATGGATCCCAGCTAATGGCACTCGGTTGGAGTAGAGGCCCAGAGAGTGGCGAGTGGGAGCCCCATGCTCCGTTCTAATGTCAGTCCTAATGCAGCGAGCGTGGTGCACATCGAGTTGACGTCGCAGTCTGGAGTCATGCACAACAGCGCGCGGCCTAACAGCTAATGGGATGCAAAACTGGTCACATATCACATCTGTGTGAGCGTGCTCTTGCTGACGCTGTCCATACAATGTGTCACAATCTATTACAGTCTCCACTGCGCACCAGCATACACAGACACACACTCGCACACCCATTATATTCAAAACGAAAGGCTCGCTCACATATGAACAAATAGAGAGGTGAAATTTCAGTTCAATGTATGTCCGTGTGTGTGTGTGTGTGTGTGTGTGTGTGCATACACAGGCTCTTTGAAAACCAGGCTTACGTACAGCATACCCACAACCTCTCAAAACAAAAGCCTCAACACACACACACACACACACACAGCAGAATGCTTTATTGCACCCATGGAGACAAATCCTTCCTCGACTTTCTTATTTAACATGCAGGGCATTAATTGTCTGCATGATAAATTACAGCCATCTCAGCTGCGCCCATGTGACATATACACACGGGTAGTTTATAAGCACAGATGTGGCAACATAATCTCTGGTTTTGTGTGGAGAATGTCAAGGGAGAGCTCCTTCTTATTTGCCTTAATGAATCACGCTGTAACTTCATTTCGCACGAGCAGCGACACATTTGGCATATGTGCTGAGTGTGCGTCAGCACGTGCTGTATATCATGTTTGACTGCGGTGATGTGACTGCTTACATGTGTGACATGAAGCCTGTGACTTGATTTCAGGATTTACATGAAGGCAAACATTTCAGGGCTTCATTGTTTTTGTCATTGCTGGACAAATAAATCCACAATAACCTTTCAGTACGCTTTAATTCAAGTGGTCTGAGAGGGAACTTGACTCCCACACCTCGTGTGGGCTCGGTTTTTGGGCTGAAGTAAAAGGAGCAAAAAATATGTGCACATGAATTAAGCAGTGGCAGAGCAATGAGTTAGCCCTTCATCTGATGAGTGGGGTGTGAAATTGCGTGAGACCAATTATTCTATATCTATGCTTCATCTCATGGCAGAGGCCAAGCTGCAGGAAGAGGGCTGGCTATTTTCAAATCTGGGGAGTTTTTATTTCCTTATTTTTTTTTTATTTAAACTTTCAGTTTTGGGTAAAATGTGTTTCTTTCAGGTGGACACAACCATTAAAAACAGACTCATGAAATTGCTGCCAGTACATTGGGCTGCCAATGTAAGGTGTTTTTTTGAGAATCAGCAGTTGCTGCTCCAGAAAAATCTCTGGCTCAGAAAAATAACTTTTTTCTCTTTTCTCTTAATGTAAATAAGTAAATTTAAAAAAAAATCAACATTGAATAAACCAGCAGCTGACTGGTGAATCCAAAGCTTCGGCTCAGAAAGATGGATCCCAGCTAATGGCACTCGGTTGGAGTAGAGGCCCAGAGAGTGGCGAGTGGGAGCCCCATGCTCCGTTCTAATGTCAGTCCTAATGCAGCGAGCGTGGTGCACATCGAGTTGACGTCGCAGTCTGGAGTCATGCACAACAGCGCGCGGCCTAACAGCTAATGGGATGCAAAACTGGCCACATGTTTAAGAGGTGTCCACACAGGAAGTGTCAAGTGTTAATCACCGATATCCTTCATTCTTGGCAGTTGCTTCAATCCCTCACCTTGAAGTTGAGGCGACTTTAACTCAGGACCCGCCTACTTCACTTCACTAAAACTGCATCCACACTGGAAGTGATTTGCAGCAACCTGGTGACCAGAGACTACACCATAACTACTGGTGACATGAAGTGGATAAACTCTCCTCAACTGCCAGGACCCCTTTGATTGACATGTGACCTGGTAGTAAATATCTAGACAACCAGAGCCTGGAACACCCGCAAGCGATGCTCGTCACGCGTTGCTTTGAGGCGATGCTGTTGTTGCCCGTAGTCACTTGGAGTCACTGAATCTCATTCACTTTCTAGGACTCACTCAGCAGAAGTCAATAACCAGATTTTGTTTTCAGTAAGTGCATGTTTGTTTATTTTCCAAATAGTTTCCATTTTAATGCATTTTGGATGCACATTTAGTGTTAAGTAGAACGTCTATGGATAACATAGCTAACACACAAATGATGCTGATTATGTTTGCCATCACCTCCAGTGAGGTTTCTAGTATCACTTACCCGGCTTATCCCTGCTTTATATATTTGGGAGGTCTGAATGACTGATTGGTTTCTGGGTTGAAAGATGGCAGAAAGATGGTATTGATAAAAAGAGAGAGACAGAGAGAGAGAGAGAAAAAAACGTATTCTGGGCTTCATTTTGGCATCAATTTAAATCAGTAAGTGATATCAGCCCTGTCAATCTCCATCTTCGTGTGCCGTCTGTGGTTTCAGTTGCACACAGGCCAAACAACACGTGATTAAACAATGTAAAGTTGGTAATGAATGCTGAAGCTAGATGCAAGGGAATTAATGCACGAAGAGGAGGTCATCGGCCTTTCTTAGCTGAGCAGAGCAGATAAACAAGAAGCTATGGAGATGCAAGCTTCTTCTTCACGAGAAAACATCACCGCTGCTGTTCGTTCGAATGTTTCAAATGACCCGTGTTTACATTTTCCTAACAAGTGACCTTTTGTGTCTCGAGTGACTCGCCTCTGCCACGAGCAACAGCGGAAGGATGGGAGGTTTGATAATGTCACAACACTTAGGATGGAGGTAGTCGTGAATACAAAGTGTCAGAATGTGACTTTGCGTCACGTCTCCTCCAAACAGTCATTCCCCAACGTCAACATTGTTTAGCTCCTATACCTTAAACCAGATGGCAGATCAGAAAACACTCATATCCTATATACAGTCACAAAAACAGTCACAGCTGTTGCTTATTTCAGATTTTTTTTCCTTCTTTTTTTAGCTTTCCACATAATGCGTTAGCTGCTTTGGCGACGCGTTCAGTCACATCGTTCTCTTTGTTCAGATATCATAGAGACGTCTCAGTTGTAATCACAGGAGTTTGGGAGGGTTTGTCAGGTAGAATAAACTCTACAAGAGCTGGTGAGTAAATGTTGATTTGGATTGTTTAAGTAATGTTTCCAAGCTCAGGCTTTTATACATAGATATTAGCATGGGTGAGCCCCTGGGCAAAGACATGGTAGATAAAGACTGCTGGAGCCCCCCTGCCCACAGTGGAGCAAGACCCCCCAGCTGAAAAAGGATACATAAAACAACCACAAACTATGCACCTGTGATGCTTTGTCTTGGATCCTGGGGCTATTTTGAAGTATATTATGTGTTTTTGTTGTGGTTTTGTGATGAGTTTTAATCATTTCAGTCTTTTTGTAGCTGTTTTGCATCTTTTTCTTCCATCCATCCATTTTCTTCTGCTTTTCTAAGTCTGGGTCAAAGGGCGACTAGAGCCTGTTTACTCTGTTGTAATTTTTTGCACTTGTTTGCTTCTCCTTGTGGTCCTTTTGCAACTCATTTTGCTCAGTTTATGCATCTTTGCTGTCATTTTTCATTTCATTTTAATGGATCTCCTGCGAATATAGTTGCTTTGTAATAAAGAATACTTTCCCAGTTAGCCCAATTCTACAATCCAATTTAATTCACAGTAGCTGGTCCTGAGTTACAACTTCAGCATCTTTGACTGGCAGTTACTTAAAACAAATCATCAACCTGATGTTAATGTAATTTTTTTTCTTTATTCCTTTGATTATTCTATTCCCTCCTCCCAGAAACACAGCATGTGCCATTTGTATGTGAGGATAATTTACCACAGAGACACAGAGACATGTAGTTTTTGCGCCCGAGGAGGAAGTGAGAAAGTTTTTGTGTGCATGCTGGGTGAGCCGATGTCACTGAAATCAATAAACCAGCAAGTGTCGACTCCTCGTCCGTGTTTTACAGTACATCCGTAGTTTCAAATCATTCTTCAGTCCAATGGGGAGTCACTAGCCTATTATAAGCTTACGTATTCTCTGAAGACTGAAGCACTGGTGACTCAAAGGCACGCACGACTCTAATAATAGCACGAATGCATCAGAAATATTTGCTTGCCAAAAAGAATAAATAAATAAATAATGTACAGCCAGGTGCCTGGATGATAAGTCAATAGAACTTTACACCCAAAATGTTCACTTTGCAAGTTTATTGTCAATATAATAATGGAAAAATTCCAACAACAAAGCATGCTGAAACAGTAATGTGTTGATTAAATCCAGCTATACCTACTTCAATAATAAAAAAAAAAAAACTCTAGTGAAATAGAAATGTTGCAATTCCAGGCACCGAAGACAGAGAGCAATCATTCGTCTTTCTGAGACTTTTTTTCTCTCCATGGAGCCGAACATCTCTTGCACTGAAACAACCCAGAAAATATCTTATTCCCTGGACAGTTTGCAATGTGCTGAACTGGAGACTGGTTTGAGATACAGCCAAGGTTTCTATTGGTGCTGCTTCTTTCTTTGTCTGCTCAGTCATGAAGACTAATGTTACAATGCTGCACAGCTCCTCCTCTGTCTGTTCCCGCATCACTCCTTTTGTGTGCAAAACACCGACTATGCACCAGATGTTTACACATTCAAATGGCATAATTACTTCTTGAAACACTGTTTTGCAGGGAGATGCTGTATATTGAAAATCTTGCTAAATGACCTGCAGTAAATTTTAAAAAGTAGCCCCTAATGCACAAAAAGACAGAAAATAGTGTAGTGGTATGCTAGGGTCATAATATACCAACAGCTGCCTGCAGTGTGGGATGTCATATTACTTTATGTGTGCATTAAAAAAAAAAAGGAATTTTGAAATGCCTAGAACGTAAGCTAAACAATTGTCATGGTCCTCCACTCCTCCTGTTCTGGCTCACCCGCCCTCTCTTCCCCTCTGCCCCTCTCCCTGTCTATGTTTGAGTGTGGGTGTTTGAGTTAACAACACCTTACATTCCTGCACACCTGGGATAATAAACACACCTGTTGGTAATCATCTGATTTGCTGTGTGCTATTTGAGAGGAAGGAAAACCTTCGGTCAAAGCCTGATCATTAATCTGAACGAAGTTAGTATGGTTGGCTCCTTCAATCCAAAAGTTTGCTTGCTATTACTCTGTACCTTTGCCCCACCGGTTTGTTCTCCTCTGCACAGGAATCCAGCACTGTCTCTGAGTGAGTTACCGAGAGAAAGTTTTCCCTCTGGAGAGATTTATCTGCGGACCTGTCTGGACCGGAGCCTTGGCTTCACTAACTGGAAATCCTTCAGCTGTCAAAAATCTTGCCTTTGCGTCATTGTAAATAAACCTGTTAACTTTTAATCCGAGTCTGTGTCTCCATCCCATCCGCACCATAGACTGTGACAACAATAGGCTAGGCAGAAATAAATATATTAATAACAAAAAGATGCACAAATGCACTGCATTTGCATTTCTATTTATGCCCTATAAATACAGCACACACTCCTGTATCATACCTAGTACAAGAAGAAGTTATTTAAAGCCAGAGAGGCTTTCTTGCAGAACACCCTGAAGGTAAACTCCTGCACCATTCATGTGTCTTCACTTGTAAACTACTGCCGGACATCTGTGTGCATGACACTACAGATTACTGCCATAATAATAGTAACCTAATGTGAACAGTGGTGAAAAATGTACTTAGTTATTTACTTAGGAAAGAATGCAGGACATGAAGCACCAAAATATTCTATTATTATTACTATTAGTAGTAGTAGCAGTAGTAGTAATTCTAATTAGTAGTTTTAACTGTAAGATGCTTTTCATTGCTATACCAGCAATTTAGTAAAATAGTGCTAGTTTGTTCTATACAAGCACGACATATTTTATAACTCAGTTACATATATGTGTGTAATTACTTGAGAATGCGTGCCTTAAGCTTGCACTTAAGTACAGAATTTAAGTAAACATTACAATAAACATGATTTTCTGAATTTCCTCTTTATACAGTCTGTTTTCTATAAAAAAAAAGGAAATAAAGGATAAATTCTATTTTCTTCTACTAAAATCGCGGTCTTTCTCCCCAAATTTAATTCAGTATAAAACAGAATATTATGGAGAAGTAGAATGGGAATGAGATTTTAATTCATGGAGGATACAGCACCCGTTTATTTACTTTATCATTGATGTGTGTGCGCGCGCGCGTGTAAATACATACACATACGTGCGCCTGTGTGTGTGTGTGTGATTGAGCGGGGCAGCCATAGGTCCCAACTCTCTCTCTCTTCCTCTCCCTCTCTCGCGCGCTTCGCTTTCCCTGCCGTGTTAGTCAAGGACAGTTTCGCTTGGCACGGAGGCACTAAACCGCTCCACATCCACTCTGTCGGTCTGTCCTCGTTCTGTTGCCTGTGCTGCCTGCTACGGGATATTTGTGATTGGTTCGTCCCCTCCTCTCCTCCCTCCCTCCCCTGTGATTGTATGTAAATCCGGTCGGGACTCAGTGGGTGAGGTTGGGGCTGGTGGCTCCCACCTCAGTGGCGCACACGAGACCCGAGAGCGGCCGAGGTGAGATCGCTGCGCCGTCGGAGCTGTCCACTCTGCCGTGGTGCTGAACTCTGCACGCTCCTCTCGCCTTCTCCGTCCTCCGTCGGCTCTTCTGTATTTGGTGTTATTTTGGGAAAGGATTAACAACCTGCCCTTTGGCTGCTTAGAGGTGCAAACTTCCACGGAGGACACCTCTCTGCCCACATCGGAAATTAAACCACAGCGGCCGTGGATTTGACCCGACCTCGAGATTATCATTAATTGGCCCTTACTTTGTCGAGAAGTGTTGCTCCAATCCGTTCACCTCAACTATTGTTTGGATTACCCTCCTGGATGGTTTACGTCTGGACTCACAGGTAAGAAAATGTGCGTGTTATTTGCTGTTGTGCACTAATTGTTAAAGCCCATCCGATCTGAGCGCCTTTCCGGAGAAGTCCTCTTCTCTGTGCGACTCGCTATCAGACACCCAGCTTAACCCCCATCATCGGTGAGGCGCCACAACTCTTTTCTAATAATCCACCAGGTCAGCCTTCCCGACTCAGAAAATATCTCTCAATCTACTGCCTTAAGCTTTTACCATTTTCAATTTACTTTGAGCCAGGTCCCAGAGGCTCAAATCAGCTGATATCCGGATATCTGAAGTTGAGATTATAGTTGCTGTTATGCTGTCAGGGTGCGCGCACCGAAGCACAAACACTCCCTATTGTAACACAATCAATGTTTCCGAAACGATTGGAGGCACGCCGCGTTGCCCAGAGCTTTTAATTTATCCGCGTAGTACTTAGCGTGTTATTTTTTTCCCTCCCCTTGGCACGCTAATCCTTGAGTGACACCGTTAGCAGTGGAGGGATTATACTTTTGTTTTTTCATCCTCTGCTTTGCGCCCGACTCATTTGGCAGTACTATATTACAGGCTCTTGTGCCGGCGATGGCCGTTAACTGTGTTGTCTGGCGATTTGCGAGAGAAAATTTTGGAGTCGTCGTTTTAATCTCTGCTGGGGTGCAGCAGATGGAGTTCAAAGTAGCCCACCAGAAAACCAGATTAACTTCTGCAATCGATACGACTCAGATGTGCATCTCAAACCCACTACACGAGGTTTCTGTGGTAGGACATAGTGACATCATCATTATTTTTGGAAAACTAGGACTTATTCACATCAATATACACCAGAATTTGCATATTTCAAATTAATATAATGATATATTGCGGGGATAAACGCCTGTTCTCATTATTGCGCTTCTTTAAGTTTATATTTCAGCAATATGATTGGAACCCTTAATAGTTTAATCATTATTTTAACTAATTTATGCATCTTTTGGCATGCAGGGTCCTCATTTGCTCTTTAATAGGACTCACGGGCTTTTACTTACAAAAGAACATCTTCACTGTTACTTTTATGTGTTTTTTTTCTTCCTTTTAAATGATTCAAATAGCTCTAGAAGAGCATATTATAAGACAACTACACTAACTTTTCAACCCTTACTTAAAATATTCCATTCTTTTGTGATTTGTGGGCAAAGTCGAACCTTGCTTCACTTGGTGACAACTTTATTCCAGCTACAGTAAGTAAGGAGATAAAAGGGACAAGACAAAGGATGTCTTAGTAAATACTTTATATTCTTGGTATGTTGTCCTTCCTGCACAATGTTGACACTCTTTGTAAATTCATAATGCCGCCAATCCCAGCACATTCCCTGACTAATTGCACCAGCAAGTAAAAATCTTGTGTTGAAAGTACAAATACTACAGGAAGCATGCAGTTTGAACGTTCAGCCATCTGTAGGCCTCTACAATCCAACTTCAAATGCTCTATTCCCGCAATGCATCTGCTTTATCTGTCAAAGCTCTTTGAAACCACAAGATAGAATCTATTTCCAATGGTGCATTAGATAGATCTGTGAATTTGGTTTTCAAGGCTGCACTTGCTAATTGATTCAACACTTGAATACAAGCCAGGGACCGAGTAATGTATCATTTATGCAAGTTATATATTATATATACTGTGCAGGATTAAGTGAGGATATTTGATAAATGCAATGGTCTTAATAAATAAGACAACTGTAGAGGGAAGCGGAACATGAGATAAGACAATGCTAATTTTCAGAAAGACTCCACAGGCTTTGTGCCCTGAATGATGCTGATAGTCTCAGTTCACGTTAATGCTCAAGACGACAAAGCTAACAGCCGTATTCAGAATACTCCCAGCAGGAAAATATTTTTCTCTGCCGCACTTAGACCAGAAAAAAAAATCTTTCCACTTCTTTTTTAGACAATTAAGCCATTTAACAAAATATATACTGTAGGTGTCAGCCGAGCAGGTATAGTGTTAATGGAGCTGCTCGGCTTTTCATTAAAATTACTTTCTTTTGAGCGCAGTGGGGAGGCAAAGACTTTTGAGTCAATAATGCTTTTCACTAGAAGGAAGAATAAAGTGCTAGGAAACTGATCAAGGCATTTCAGCTTTGAGGGGGGAAAGCACACAATGTGGAGGTGTGGGCACCCACTGATGGTTCCTGGTTGCGGGGGACAGATTTGGGATGATATGACAATAAAGCTGTATGTTGGAAAGGAAAATTGCGCTGCCACTGAAAAAGGTACCGTTTTAGGGTTTTCACCGTGATCTCAGGTGTCAAGGCATCACAGCAGGCTCAAAAATCTTTACCAATTACCCTCTGAGATGTCTTTATGGGCTATTTTAGAGAGGTAACTGGTCTTGGAAAGCATATTTTTTCAGAGAAAAGTACTTTTGTTGCTTTCTGTACACATATTGAATACAACTGCACATGCTGCAGCCAAGTCAGTTCCATTGGGTTTTCCCTTTAAACCAGTAATGATCTGCTCCGGCCTCTTACAAGTACTGTGCGGGATAAAGAAAATCGTGGCCCCACCAGTTTCCTGTGCTGAGGTTTCTAACATGTGACCCTCAGCACGTGTCCACAGACAACACACCTGCTGTGCCAGTATAGTTGCTTTTAATTGGTTTAGACAGTGAGAGACATCTTCAAGGTACACAACCTTTCAACTCTCAGAATTTGATAAACACTTTTTCAAAGCTTCCTTTGATATTTAAAAGGTCTATTCACCCAAAAGGCATCAAAAGAAATGTTTTTAGTATCCAGTCATGCAGATTGTTTTCTTCCTTTGCTTTTAAAAAGGTTGGGAGACACATGCCTCTTAAATTTCTGCCTCTGTCCAAATAAATGACAGTGAAAATAAATACATATTAATCTGAGTCAGTGCTAGTGCAAACACAGTCTAGCTTTCTTAGGGACTATTTCTTTGGCAGAAACTGTTTCATCCAAAGGGCAAGACATTATTCCTACAAGTACATGTTTCTGTTGATTTAAAGGGGAGCTATTATTCTTTTCAGACTACAGCCAAAAGCTGCTCTAAATGCACCGACAGTTTCTTCTGCTCTCGGTCCTGTATGATGTCAGTGAGAGGAGATATCCCTAAATATGATAATCTCAGACCCACTGCTCCACCCACCTGCTGTTTAAGAGGGGCAGCCAATAAAAACAACTGGCTTAAAGTGAGGGGCAAAGGGGCTAAAACAGCTAGTTTGAGACAGAGACTGAGCTGAGTGCTGAACCAAGGCTCAGTACAAGATAAATAATGAATACAAAATAAGGATCTGGAAATGAGCATATCAGATCCCTTTCAAAACATTTCAGTTCCATAAGCTTTAAAAAATAAATCGAATTCAGCTTGGGCAAATAGAAATAAATCACTGGCACTAAAATAAATGAGAAAATATCTTTTTTGGAATTAGATGAGCCAGATAAAGATAGTTCAGTGATCAGGATATACTCTTGTTTTTTTGTTTTTGTTTTTACAATCATGTCATGAAATGTTTTGAATGTGGAACCAAATCTGATTAATTTAGTCTACCGTAAAGACATGGGGGGGAGGGGGGCAGCCAGATGTTCCTTAAAGCTTAAAAATTTGCCTGCTAACACAAATCAGCAGGTTGCAGCTAATTTGCTCATCTGATTCATGGTTTTAGATCTAATGCAGGAAGCAACATTTTGCCTGTCGCCCATCAGCGCATCTTCACTCTTGAAATGGCAGCCACATCGTGACAGCGAGACTGGGAAGTCACTGCACACAGCTGTTGTTGGCTAAGAAACGTCTCCAGCACATACTGTACAACACCAGCACCAAAATTTCATTTAGTTTTTCAGTATTTGCGGAGTTATTTTTATATGGCCTGATACTTAGTGAGGTTTAGACATACTAGCACATACATTTTTCTGAACTTTGAAAAGTGCTAGCACCTTCCTCCTGCTTCCCCCCCCAGCTCAGTGTTTGCCGCGCAGACACAACAGTGGCATCAGTCTTCAAATTTCACTCTTGGCAAGAAAATAAGCACAATTCCCAAAATATCTTTCTATTCCTTCAGTCGAATTCTGTTACTTGTTGAAAGATGCCACCTGTGCTGACTGAATTTATTAGCAGTAGGCTGTTCCTAAGTGATGCCTGGTTTCACACTCGTAATGACATTGTGTATGTTCTCACCAGAGAGTTACCCTTCACAGCCACAGTGACTCCACTGGAGCAGTTTGGAGAATAAAAGCACTTTTAAATTGGTCCCAGTCCAATTTGTAGGGTGTTTACTCCTTGAATTCACCGTAAGTAGTTTTTCCCTGTTAGTGTGGGGTTTGATGAGCAGTATGGGGTCTTTTTGACATATTTGTCATCTGGCTATTTTCCATACAAAAGAACACAATTGCTGAGAAATCCAGATAAAATCTAAATTTCAAACATTTTTGGTGTTTGTTTGGATATGAAAATTGTTTGTTTCTATTTTTCATGACTTAATAGACCAACCCATCTCAACAATGACACTTGTAACACTGCCCCCACCCCCACCCCCCTCTTTTTTTCTCATCTCCTTTCTTCCACTCTGAGCTGAGCTTTAACTGCTGCCAACTCCCATCTGCGTCTCTGTGCCTGTCTTTGTCGCTCCCCTCTTTAATACGTGAAATCTTTATTGTGCAGCAGACCCACACACACTGACGTACGTTATTCTGCTAACATGTTTAGGAGACGCTACCTCCCCCTGACATTCTTGTCTCCTGGCAAGCTGCAGTTTGTTTGATGATGTGAACATTTTATTATTAATCCCCCCCCCCCCCCCCCCTTTGTTTTTCCATTCTCCCCCTCCTTTTTCT
>VUQK01015522.1:17522-28358 GCA_015106715.1 Bujurquina vittata
TTTTTCTCCTGCCACGCCCCGTTTTTTTTTTTTTGTTGAAATTTTTTTTTTATACCCCCCCCCCCCCCCCCTTGTATTGTGCACATTGCCCCTCTCTTTTATCGGACTTCACCATTGCATGAAACGATGCAAGCAAACAGAAAAACTATTATTATCGCGTGTAGCTTTTACAGATGAGAACGGCCATAATGTAATTTAGACTACTATTTGTGTTTAGCTCGCTGTAATGATGTGAGAGGATCCCTGCTCGGTGTGCAGTGAAATCAAGCTGGTAACATTTCCACTGGATCATTTTTCTTCTTCCTTGCTTCGAGGATCAATATAAGCTAACAGTATGAGGCTGTGTCTCCTGACTTTTCAAACAGCTCGAGATTTCTGAAGCATGACCTCCTACATTCTATGTCTTGATTGAACTCCGAGTGGATTGTTAAATTGTTATTGTCATAACCTATTTCATGCAGTATAGCAGAAACAAGGATTTAAGATCGAGGCTGAGTGAAACATTGAGAAGGCTCTTTGCAGATGGTCCGACCATAGCAGAAGTAGAACAAAACTTAAGGGTGACAGGCTGCAGGTTTCGGCTCTGATCTCGTTGAGTACAGTGTAAAATACTGTGGGTCTTTTAGGGGGCTGGTGGCTTTGGTCAAAGCCAGAGATGTAACAGTGTCTCTGAAATAATAATGCTGTTGTTTGCTGCTTGTTGGAAGCATCTCATGTTCTGGGAGTCGGCCCGGGTGGTCTGGCCATGCGTTGCATTTTAATGATATCACAGGTCGCAGTTCAGTGCTTCTATGGCCAAGTGTGACGACATTGTTCAGGGCACAGTACAGACGATCGGATCAGTCTGATTATGTAATGATTATAAACAATGGGGGAGCCGTGCGCCTCTGCCAGGCCTTTTTCCGGCGGTCTTGTAATGACAGCCTGTACTTCCTGACATTTGAAACGGTCTATAAATTAAATGGCTATAAAAGAAAAGTCAAGGTCTTCGCTGCCTCCGCCTCATACGGAAAGACTCCCACAATCATAAATGATTGTAATGTGGAGCATATAAAGTTGAAAACTCTTACAAACCTTTCTCCCACAGAACTTATAGGTGAATGCTGGAGTCGCTGCACAAAAGGGTCCCCGTGTTGGGAGAATTTTTGCGGTGTTACATTGTTAATAGCTGTGATTTTCGGATTAATTGGAAGCTGACAGTGCACATGACACTGTTTATAATTCTCAGATATTGTGCCAAACTCAACAGAAAGCCTGTGCATGACAAAACATATATTTAATCCCCTTCATTTTCGCTTTGGGTGATTTTCTTTTTCAGCGCTGTGATGAATAATGCACATGAACTCTGTGCATGAATTAGTTCAGATTTTCATACAGTATAAACTGGCAGCCTGGGACTGGTCACAGTGCGCTATCTGGCATTTCTTGCAGGACCGGCTGGGTGGATCAAAGACACAAGATATACTCTGAGAAATTCTTGAGCCTCTTTAGCAGAAACCAAGAATAGAGTCCTCCAATCCCCCCTTCATGTGTCTTTAAGTCCTGGTTTTACATGAAATTAATTTTTTTGGAGTTTTATTATTTGCTTTTAATGGCTAAATTTCCTTAATTCATACATCTTAAGTGACTGAAACTTCAAAAACTTCAAATGTATTTCATATCACTTGGATTCAGTGTTTGAATGTTAATTTAACGATAGAAATTTAACAGTAAAGTTTCTTCACCACAAAGTCTATAAAGTAGATTTGGATCATATCAAACTTCTTCATCATCAGCAACAAATAAAGTTTACCTGGTTGCAATGAAGTCATAAATATTTAAAATCTCACTATTATGAGCAATATAAATCAATTTAATATTTTGGAAAGCAAACATTGATTTTTTTGCCAAAAGTTGAGAAGTTACCACTCTCAGATCTGTATTATGAATGCATAACTAGTATCTGGTTGCCTCGGCTTAACACTTAGACAGGTACATCCTGCTGCTATAGGCAGCCACACTGTAAATGCAAACGGTGCCATTGAAGATTAAATGATTGTGAGGATGATTGTTTAACTTAATTTATACTAGTTATTTTAATTGCACTCTTTTTTGCCTTTGTTCCTGTTTCATTTAATAATCATAGATTGTATATAAAGGATGGAGGTAGTCGCTGATGTTCGCCATTGATTTTAGAATCATTACTATCACGACTTGTTTGTTGGACTCAGAGGTGAGCCTGTTTGGAGAAGAGGATGGAGTGCAAAGATATCACGGCATGCACGACGTGGTACCGAGTAAGCTTGGTTAACAAAGGAATCCACAAACTGTGCGGGCACATAGACACGTACATCTTACAGATTCATAACTTACTAGAATTCTACTTGTAGAAACTGGAGCGTAAACCTCTTGGATGGTCTTGGATAGTTAGTACAGGGAGCCATATTATCTGCCAGACAATTGCTATTATAAAATGTTCCAAAAGCCACGAGTACCACAAACATGAAGTCCAGTTCATTTGCTTAAATTAGCAGAGGTAAGGCCTCCCTGTGCTGGCACCTACCTCTCACACTGTGGCTATGCTCCTAATAATGCAAAACCTAAACCTCTTAATATAAAAGAAAATAATGAAATCACTCCCCATGGAGTCAAGAAAATGGTAAACAGCCATTTTTTTGTAATGAAGTGTTTCTCACACCAAAGTTCTTCTTATTTTAACTAAATTTTTCTCAGGAAATTGGTTTACCTGTTTAAGCAGACGTTCTCATATTTTACAGTGAAGACGCAAGTACAAGTAAGCACAGTGAAAACCCTTTCCGGCCAGTTAATGCCTGAGAAAATAATCAGTGAGTTTGGTTCATTCATGCCCAAGGTTTTTGTACTTGGTATGGTACTTGGAGTGACAGGGAAATGGATGCATTTTTCATGCAAAATTTGTATTTTATCTCCTTCAAAAATCTTTGTGTCTTTATCTGGACAGAAAAATTACACATTCAGTTTCAGGGGGAAAAAAAAAACAGTGTGAGTGCCTGCAGGATCACTCAGTCCGTCTCAGTGATCACTGGAAGCCCACAGCCCACACAAAACATTTACAGTCCTGCAGAGAACAAAGCAGGCTGCTCAGTAAGAAAAACATCAGAGGCTCATTAACGTTCCAGTGATTGACCAGCTGAACTCTACTTACCCTCACAACTTTCTCCATGTTTTAACCGCTGTAAATCTCTTCATTTATGCACCGACATCACACATTTGGCTTAGCTGTGACTCCAGCACGAGCCTTTTCATGCACCAAAATCACAATAAGACACATAATCACAGTCAAATGAGATGCCAGTGTTCTCGAGGAGAGACTCTACCTGGCGTGTTTCTCTTGAATTTGCTCTTGAAGTGCCCACTTTCTGAGTGAGTGGATCATTGAAATTCCACATTTGATTTCAAAAGTTTCTCTGCCCAGATTTGGACTGCCTGCCAGGATTTATAGCAGATTAACTTTGAAAGTGATTTAGCTCTCAGGCTCTGCAGTCACTACCAGGGCAGAAAAATAACTCTTTTTTTTTTCATCCTCTATTTCCATCCTCACTGGCTCACATGTTCCCACATTCACTAAATACTCAAAACATGCAAAATATGAATACTCTCGGGCATCAGAAACAGTGGAATGATCAGTATAAGGTTTTTTTTTATGTTAATTAGAGGTTTGGGTGTGAAAATACATTGTGGTCACGCCCAGGGCTGCACAGAAATCATCTAATCGCTTGCACACAGCACAATGTAAGCACATCCTGCGAGCGTTCGAGACGTTCCTCCATCCGTGGTAAACACGCGATGCTCGGAGGATTTAGTGAGAAGACACAATACGCCAGCGCAAGTTCAAAGCGTATTGTTATCACAGTTTACGTGTTTGGATAATATTTGAATGGAACAGATAACAACCTCATAAAATGGATGGTGGGTGATGAATTATGTCGTCTCAACGTGCAGCCAACAAATTTACACGAGGATCCGTCTCCTTCTTTATCTCCCATCCGGTGGCACAGGAACACACTCCCGTTATCCGCTTGGCATTTGGAGCCATTGCCCTGTCTAATGAGTCGGGGATATCGGACCAGTGGCTTCCTACAGGGTTGAGAAGGAAGGCTGTAGATGGGAAGTTGCTTCTTTGAAGCTGCTTTGAACTGAGTTTGGCAGCGAACTCAGAGGCTTGTAAATGCTGCGACTGAGATTTGATTGATGGAGGGGTTTCGAATGATGATACGAGTCTCTTTGAAGTGTTTTTGTGCTGTAGTTTAATGCATTTAATCTTGCATTTATTCATTTTTGTTCACCCAAGGGCATTGTAGCAAATTGAAATATTATCATCATATGCTGGAGCTGCTATACCTAATGTGCTGGTAAATAATTCATGTGTTTACAAGGGGCAACAAGAGGTAGCTGTTCTCGCACATGTGCTGCTCTAAACCGACGAACATGCGAGAATAGTCAGACTTAAATGGCCGTTAACCTGCCGGCTGCCTTATCCAAAGTCTGCGTGCTTTTTGATCGTGTCTGTGTTAGAATACACCAAGTGTAAAATAAATTCACAGTGAGCGGGTGGATGTCACGGCCTCCTGCACATCTCACACACACAAAACATCGCCTGAACCAAAGTGTTTTCAGTGGCGAGAACACGTGAAGTGCACTCTCTCCTGCTGCGTGCTACGTGTGAAAGAGGGCAACTCTAGATGAAGCCCTGATCTGATTCTCCCAATGTTGTCGTGTGAAAACAGCGACCGTGCTCAGTGCTTAGCTTTGTCAGTCTCTCGTTTTGGCCCTGAGTGGGGAGTGTAGCACGGCTTCACTGAAAACTGCCGCTGCCGCTGCTGGAAATAACGCTGATTAGTGCAAAAACGACCAAATCATAGAACTGAAAAGTTGTAGGGATGAAATTCTCTGCAGCAACTATAAGTAGCATCTTTTTCAGGATTATTAGTCAGTTAATTTAGGAGAAAGCTGCTGATTAGCAAAAGCTAGTAGAGCATAGCGGAGAGCTTTTGATCATGTGACCAAGTCTTCATCAGGTGTCATGGCAGATGTTCAATTTCTGAATTTTTCCTTCTTTTTTTTTTAAGGCTGTGAGAATTCGTTTCCACACTGGTTTAAGAGTTTAGATCAAAAATCATTTGTTGACCTTGGAAACGGCACTTAAGAAAAGAATCTCAGCTGCGCTCAGCAGCTACTCGGGAGATCTCGACTGTCAGTTTGAACTGCTGGCTGTGAGTTTAATTTCTATTTGGCACCAGCAGTGGTGGCTGAGTGCTTCTTCATCCCAGTGTCCCATTCACAAGTCACGCTATCTGAAATTATTAGCAGCAAAGCGCTCGGAAGGTGAACATTGCCAATTTGATAATTAAGTCTATGGAGTGTATAAAGTCTGAGGCTGGTGGTAGACTTCTTAAAGCTAGCCTAGCTGAGCATGAAATCAGCAGCATGCTTCACAACACACAGTCACACCTGATAGGTGCCCCGAGCGAGCACTGTTTTTATCCGCTACTCACCAACAGCCCAGCGAGAGCAAACGGGAGTTAAGTGCACCACAGTGGCGGGTAATGAGGTACGAATATGTCACTCAGTCACTCTCACTCATATGTTGTACTCTGAGTTTTGTTTGTAAATGTTCATATTCACCTGAAAGTCCTGTCAAAATTTATTTGAACACTTATTTCTGTGTTTGACGGAACTAAAAAGAGGGAAAAGAATTTAGAAACCTGCTTTTGGTTTTTAGCTGTAAAAATAGACGGTGGATACAATATGGTCCAATAAGTCCAATAAGCTCTTCCAGCTCCTCCTCATCTTGCAGAATTGCAGCAGCCGGTTCCTTTGATAACAAGTCCATAAAGTCTCTATGCCAGTTATCCATACTGAAGCAATGGGCTTCATGTTATTTGCAGTTCATTAAAATAATCCCTTTAGTTGATAGAAATCCCAGTGATATATCCATTTTCACACCTATTACACATGTCTCTGGACAAGGTTTTATATTTCTCTCGAGAAAACATGACAGTTTTTCAGTAATACCCAGCCAAAGGTGCTTAACAAGAGCACAGTACCACAACAAATGCATTAAAATGTCCTCATTTTCACCACCGCTGCAACACGCCGTCGATGATGATCTGCAGCGTACAGCGTGTGATGTGGGCCGTGTGTATCAGAAACACTTAAAAATAAATGATTAAGAAAAATGGTGTGGCTCACATGCCGCAGCTTGCCTTAATTTACTGATTCCATTTTCTTAACCGCTTCTCCGGTTCGGGACCGTGAGGTGCTGGAGCCTATCCCAGCTGTCACAGGGCAAGATGCAGGATACACCCTGGATGGCTGCCAGTCCTGTGAGGGTGCAGAGAGAAACAAGCGATCGTTTACATTCACATTTACACTCATACCTACGGTCAATTAAGAATCACTAATTAAGCTAAGATGCATGTCTTCGGACCGTAGGAGGAAGCCGAAGTAGGTTACCAAGAGAAAATCCATGCAGACACTGGACGAGCGTGCCAACTGTGTACAGCAGTGTTTGAAGCCAGGACCTTTAAATGCTAACCACATTAAACTGCAATCAACAGATTGTATCAAGCACACGTTCTTGGATGTTTGTACCATGCTGCTCAGCAGCACACAGACGACTGTGGTTGTGTTAGACTGCTTCCAGGTGGGAGGGTGTGTAAAAATGCAGTGGAGGCCTCAGGATGGCTTTAGCATCCGAATATTTTTGGACATTTGAAATGAAAGGCATCTTCTACTGTAGTTGTAGGCCAGAGCAGAGTGTTTTATCACCGTTGCCTCTCACAGACAGAAACTCAAGAGTGGCTGCAAGTCAGGAGAGAAGTCTCTAAAGAAATCCAAAGATTTTTACTGTATATTGTATGTGCATATTTAAAGAACGAGTACATATTTCCTGTTTCAAATAGCTGTTCGTTGAAATGCACCCAGATGTCGTGTAAAAATAAAAAGCAAACGGGCTGGAGCGTGAAGATAAAAGCTTTTGAGAAGTCCCTCTCGGTGCTGTGAGCTGACCCGTCTCACTTCAAGGAGTTCCACTGCTCCGTCCTGCACTTGCTCGCCATCAGGGGATTCTGACCTCCTGCCAGCACGTGCCGCACAAGCATGCACACGCTTTCGGTTTGTCAGACCTTGTAGTCAAACCGCAGATCAGCGACTGATGTGATTAAATCTCTGAGTGCATAACTGCATACATTTGCATATTAATGTGGAAAAAGTTGTTTTCTTGAAATTTGTTAAATTCCTCACTGCCTACAGAGCTGATATTAACACCTACAAATTATAAGATGACAATAACACTAATATGAAACATACACAAATTAGGGCCTTAATTAGCTTAATGAATTAGTCCATTAGCATAACTGGTCATATTTAATATATCATGGTGATTATGGAAGCTAAATTGCCTCTTATTTGGATATGATCCAGAATATTTGAGAGATGATTAAGGCTGTGCCAGGTTTTGGCCTCAGCCTTTTTTAGATTTGGCTCAACTACTAGGACTCAATTTAAGCTCCACAAAGAAATCCCCCTTTTCTGAAAATTGCTCCTTAGATGAAATGAAAGAAATAAAGCACACCCATAGTTTTTTCCTTTAAAGAGCCCTTTTCAACTCTTTTCTCACATATTGGCTAGTATTTCTTCTCGTTATCATGCTGTGAATAGCAAAAACCAGGATACAGTTAATGAAGTCCATTGGCATTTACCCATTTGAACAGTAGGCTGCCGTCAGAGAGGTGGCTTAAAGGTGAGCCTGGGTTAGTTAATCTGTCATGAAAACACTCTTTCTTCTCGAATTTAACTGCAAAGAAAGTCCAAAGGACCTTATTATAACTCCTCAGGTGCCACTGACACAATTTTTTCACTCTTTAAACCTCAGTCAGTCAAAGAATGTCGGCGACATCAGCATCGACGCGAAAGGTCACTCATTAGCCGCTCTGTGTAGAAACATGAGCTAAATATATTGAATGCAAAAGTGCCTTCCAAATATGGAGATCACAGGGAAATTAGAGGCTGCACACAAAGCAGAATCCATGTTAGCTGTCAGCAGATACAGCTGCCAGCACAGCTGGGAATCTGCAGAGGAAGTGCTCTCATAGCAAAAAGACGCTGTACATCCTCTCACCAACACATCTGTCACCATGTCATTTGAGATGAATGGCCGGTGATTACACAATGATGGTTTTGTCAGGAGGTGGCGTCTAACCACCTAATTCTGGATGGATGACAAGACGGTCGGTGTTGCCACATCCTTCTGAGACAAGAAAGCGTGGATGAGATGTCATGTCGGGATTTAAAATCAATAAAATATATTTAAAGTCTTTTTCAGACCAGCATTGAAGTTTTCGGTAACACTTTTATACGTCCATACGTCTATATACATAGTCCCTGGACATCACAAGCACAGGAGAGCACAATAGAACAATAATTTGCCTCATCAGTTGTTTCTCTCGAGGCTGCAGAGGCAAATTAGTTGTGCAGAGAAAAAGAAAGAATTGGAACTCAATAGAAAGGAAAGGCCATATATACAGAATATTGTACACAGCTTAGAGCAAAGTCTAGACTAACAAGTGGCCAGTCAGGACCCAACTGTTCTCGGAAAGTTTTCTGCTTTGCTGCTTAATAAGAACGCAGAAGAATGATTCAAAAAATATATTCCATTCATGGCAGCTTTCACATTTGAGTTTACAAACATCTGGTTTTTAGTACTTCGCTTCTAGTATAAAAGATTCTCACACAGGAAGTAATTTTTATGTTTCCAGGTGCTACAACAGCTTGCAGTAAACAGAGAGACCGAGCAGCAAAAGTGGCCATGACTTCATAGATGAAAGAGCACAAAAGTACAAAAACTCAGACTTCATCAAGGAGAAAGAAAGGGGGGAAAAAATGTGACAGCATGGGCCAGAAAATGCAAAAGACGAGTGATCGCCGGTGCCAAATTTCTTCATCTGTGACTATGTAGCTCTCCAGGTTGATGCCACAAGACTGCACAGCCAGATCAGCACTGCAGTAATGCTTAAGTGCACAGTGATAAAAGACAGCGAGCAACTACAAGGAAGATGTGAAGTAGCAAAAAAAAAAAAAGTTGAATTTTAGGCCTTTAACGTTGGAAAAAGTAGCTTGGAAAAGCGATTCCAAGTTAATTTAGAGCCATTAATGGGCATAGGCTTTAATGATCCATTCTGCTGTGGGTTCTGGTGGGCCTCCCCAAGGACATTCTGACCTTCAGACACATAATTTTCCACACTGTAGTGAATTCTTTCTACATTTTCAACATCAGTTTATAATGAAAACATCTTCAAGTAGCTAACAGTTCAATTTCGATAATAAAATACAATCAGGGTCTCCGGCATGCTTTTGTTGTTTTCACACAATTATGCTCAATTATGCTCGGTTTTTCTGATGCTTTTATCGTCACTGTGTCAACACACAGTATAGACATAATTTGCACTTCTGTCCCCCTTTGTGTTTGTCTGGTTGCAGACGTCTGAGTCAGAGTGTTCTGTTTGATTCCACGTGCTTTAGCGCGCATGTGTTTCGGCAACATTTAACTCTGCACATTTCAAAACATGCCACACATATCTGTGTTTTGGGACGATTGTGAGGATGATCCACTGTGTTATTAAGGTTGCTTTGCGACAACAAGAACAGGGAGTGTTGCCTTACTAGCCAACAACACTACAAACTCACAGACTGCTCACAACTTCCTCCTCTTGCTTTTTCCTCTCGAGTAATGTCATTGTGGGTTTTTTCTAATTCCTCCATTTTTTGTCTTATTTTTTTTGCATGTGTTGTGAATACTGAGGAAGACATTCCCCCCCCCGGTGCACCCAGTGAAATCTACGCCTGTGGACTCGTTTGTCTTTTTTTCCATAGCACTTTTCAAAAATAAATAAAATCCTAAATCTAAACCAAAACAGACAAGACGTCCTGAAGCTGATGTTGTGGAAATCTCAACATCTGTTAATGTCAAAATTGAGTGAAAACTAAGCAAATGTGATGCGCTGATGGTGACGACTGTGCGTGCATTGGCTTTATTCTGTCAACATTTAATTAGGAATAGTTGACAATAAATAAAAATGGAGGCACTGTCTTGGTAAATATGATGACAGCACTCTTGAAGACAGAATAATCTGCATGAAATGACAATAAATCAGTATTAGGATGTGACTGTGCACTTGTGATTCATAGCAGGTTGAGAACATTTATGTTTTGTAGAGAAAGCGGAGCTCGTTCCAGCGTTCGCTGGGCAAAAATTCAGGGAAACACACTGAAAAGGTTGGCAACTGTTCGGGAAATTAATTATAAACAACCCCATATTTATCTGCTTCATAAATGAAACTCCAGTGCAGGCCTCTTATCAGTGTGGTAATTAAAGGCTTTGATTTACGCTGACTCGAAGACATTTGGGATCAGCGCTGCGAGTGGACCTGAGGATTGTTTCGAGCTTTTCATAATGGATTCATTCTTGAAAGATTCCTATAAAATCAAGTCCCGAAGCTTTGCCACTGACGCATATCTCAGTTTTAATTTACGGCTTGGAGCCGCTCTACTGTACCTGCTCAGGTTATAGCGTGCAGTTACGAAGCCTACGCTGGGAAATATGAGACTTGTGAAATAAAAATGTTAATACGCAGACACAAATCTCTATCCTCGCCCTATAAAATATAGGTCAAATATAAGATTGCCATCTTTTTATGCAGGGGAAAGCTCACTCTCTTGTTGATGGTGCTGACCAGTTTGTAGTCTCACAGTAGATACCTGGGGTTGAGTACACTGCCCGGGGGGGGGGGGGGGGGGGGGGGGGGGGGAATGTTCGTT
>VUQK01015522.1:65040-79075 GCA_015106715.1 Bujurquina vittata
TTTGTCTTATTCTCTTCTGAAGCGAGAGATGTGTTAATCTGCTCACATCACAGACCCTGAAATGTGGAGAGAGTCTGTAATGCTTTGAGCAAGAGCATTTTCCATTGGACTGAATTCACTTCAGAATTTTTCATCTTTGTCAATATTTCACCCAGAGATACAATAACACAGAATGATCCCAAAAAGTTCACAACAGAGAGGCGCCCAGCCCACTGTGATGTGAAGTAGTAATGGGGAACAGCGTGGGGGGCTTACAATTAGGTGGCAATCTCTGATAAATGGGGTTGTTGGTGGAAACGCTCTCAGTGCTGCATCCTGATGTGGACAGACGGAGAGAGGAGCCGGGCCCACGTTCAGTCATTAGGCCAGGGAATGAAATGGGACGGAAAGTTGCCAAGTGGTTGCCAGGTGCTCTCATCCACTCTCACACGTGCACTCAGCCAGGAACAAGCACACACATGCACATACTATAAGTGGCTAAAAGTAACACACTCCTTTTTGTCTTGTTCCTGAAATTGAAGGGTTTTTTTTTCCCAATAATGTTGTATTTCACATTTTGCACATTTTGTACATCACATCCACAGAATAAGTTACAGAATAACACTGATGAAGGCATTTCCAAAAATGTCATAAAATGTAAGTTCACTGTCTTTATAACATCTTATTGTGCCTCCTAAAAGGAGAATATAATGAGTATGGGGACTGAATAAAAAGCAGGTGCACATTAAAGTGATGGATGTGTGTTATTAGCTGATGTCTTATTTGCAGTTGGTCTTCAGGAGCTTGAAGGAAACAGAAATAAACTTTGGGGTATGAACTAAGATGTAGGTGTTCAAATTGATGTTTGGTATTACTGGAGCATCATCAGCTTTACATGTTAATATAGAGATAGATATGGCATCTTACAGTTTACTTTTACACTGATGTAGTGCTGGTATTTAATGGATATAACAGTGTAGCAGTTGTAATTAAATGACCTATATGAACTGTTCAAATATTGCAATACTAGTTATGAGGCAAAATGCTCTATAAAGGGCTTCAAAGTGTAAATGCATTTTATTTTTGGTCACTAGGAGAGATTTGGAGTGCTTGGCGTGTCCATTCTTTAGAAGCGTAACAGGTTCTACCTTATTTGTGTCTGTCTTTGTTTGCATAGGTATTTGGCTACAATGGAGTTCAGGATTTTTGGGTTTGCACCTAAAAAATAACATGGGATGACCCAGTGTGTAGGTAGAATGCTGATCAGTTGAAAAGTGGGATCGAATAGGAAACTGTGCACAACCTTTTAATCATATGATGCAAAGCAAAAAAAAGAATTACAGTAATACTCCCCATCTCTCTACAGTGGGGCAGACATCATGGTGCACAATGATTTGTGAACTATATAAAATTTGTTACACTAATGACTAATGAAACATTTATAAAATTACACCATGTTGGGTAATGGTAGCATGGTTAACAGAGACCAGAGATCCACGAGGAAGATGAAGGTGTGTCATAAGTTTCTCTGACTATAAAAATAGCTGTAATTCTTAAACAGTTAATGCGATATGTTTGCTAAACCCCTCGAATCCAAACTAAAAGTTGTTTTAAAATCCACTGCGGCGGTGTACACAGCCAAAATTACAATTTCTCACTGTCCAAACATTTGTGGACATGACTGGATTTATTATATACTAAATATGTGCACATCTTACACGGCAGCATAATCTTCACAAAACAACATTTGTTTCCATATTTGAACAACATTTCCAATTACTGTAAGTAAGAATTCACTAAATTAATTGGTGCATAAACAGCTCAGGTTCCCTTCTGCATTAATTAAAGACCTCGTGAGGTGGGGGAAAAATGTTTTCATTCATAAAGAGTCTCTTTTCCTTTTGACAGTGTAGCTTGATTAATTTAGTGCTTCAAAGTAGCAAAAATATTCTAAACATCCATTGTAGTGGTGGGGGGTGGGGATTCTGCTGGGTAGCTCTGATGCATACCTCTGTGCACTGTTGACAAGCTGGAAAATATTTCACATGCAGTTTATTCATATAGTTTTAATTTATATTTACACTATGCCCTTTGTACTCAGAGTGGCTTGTGATGAAAATGTCAGGCAGCGTTTCATGAATAAGCTGAACGTGACTTAACTTGGGTGTTCTTTTAGATTTCAGAAGCACCGAGCACAATCTATTCATGTGCTGTCAGTTGTGTTTGTAGAGAGCGACAGGATTGATGTTCAGTAGTAAACACCCCCGTCCCCGTCTGTGTCCTCTTACCTGAACTGAAAGCGTCCCCGTCTTGTTTAAAAAATAAAGCTTTCTTTTTTCTTTTTTTTTGCCGTACTTCTTTATCTAACAAGTTTCCATCATATGTGATAATTCGAAGCTCACAGGAGCATATTTTGCAGCTATTCTTGTCAGCGTGTAATGGCTTTGACCCTTGCACTTTCTACTCTGGCTGCTTTTACTGTTAAAGAGAAAATTGGATTTCACTGTTCGGGTGTCTCGTATAAGAGTTAAATGTCTAAAATGTGAATGCAAACGCTTTCTCTTGACCATAACTGTTATATATATATTTTTTATACGGTACTTAGAGATACTGAGGTTGGCAAGGTTTCAGACCAGCAGGTTGCCGAGCTCAGCGTTTATTAAAACGGAATAGGCTTTCCCCTTTATAAATAATGTCAAGGATTTGGCCTCTGTTCCTCGTCGAGTTAGACAAGATTGAATTTATCGGACAAAACAAGACAAACCACGGGAAATTAAATTTAAGAATATATAGTCCAACCATGCAACAGTATGAAACTGAGTTATATGTTGATCTGCAGTCGCACAGCGAGTAAAATTTAAAAAAATGGAACCACAAGACGTGACATAATGCCCCCCCCCCTTTTTTCTTTGCATTTTAGTGAAAGGGCTGCGGAGCGAACTCATTGAGGTGGAAGGGAAGTCATCAATGTTTTAAACATGGTGTGTTGCTCTGCTTCAAAGGCTTGAAAAAGCTCTTATGCCTCAAATAGATTCTCATAAATTGTTCAAGAGTTGTTTACGCCACCAGGAGTAAAAGTGTTGTCACAGTGCTGCAATTAGCATTTGGTAGGGGAAGGAAGTGCATTGCAGCAGGTGATAACACAACACTTTAACGATGCTGATGGATACAGCTCTTTGAGCAAGCCTTTACCACGGGGGGGGCTGACAGAAACAGGTCTTTGACTTGGCGTGTGTAAAGCTGACGATAGCAATGCTGTACCTGCCTGCCTTTTTGACACCTTTTATCACCAGACAACAGTTTGTAATCAAATGAGAAACTGTGCAAAAAATGTACTTTTAGTGAACTTGATGCATCTACCTCCATACACATAGACCATCTCCTCGCTTCCGTAACAAAACAAAAACACAAACAAACTTGGCAATAAATGTAATTGCGGTGTGATATTTCAAAACACAGGAACTTTCTAAATTGACAGTGTGAAAAGGTGGTAATTATGCACATTTACATTCGTATCGATGGAATCATGTTGAGCAGTACAAACTATCCATTAAGCACGAGAGCTGAGCCTTAAACATGATGATTTAGCTGTGGGTTTTAAGTGCCCTCTCCTCTAAATATGGAAGCGATAAAATGGACTAAAAGCTAAATTTTTGTTATGGTGGGCATGTTTCGGCACTTGATTTATGGTATTGGAGATTTTTATACAATTTTTGTTCATTAAGTGAATTTTATTTGTTAGACTATGGATTAGCTAACTGTGAAATCAGTTGCCATTCGTCACAGATCAGCTACTCAACAGCTTGAAAAAAATGGTGAAGTGCATCCTTTGTCCTATAGCTATTTTATTCCACTTGTCTCCGGCAGTTATGGTAAATCATTTATCACTAAATGTGAAGGAACTTATGCTGGCCAGGTGTTTTCTGGTGGAAAATTCAATTTTAACCAAAAGAAAATATTTTACCAGCTTAACACGTCGGCGGTATTAACTCAAATTATGAAATTGTCTTTACGTGTCAGTTATATTATACGGTTTTAAAGGTTTGTGTCTTTGGGTGAAAATTATTCACCAGTTGTTTTAACACGAAGTCTCCAAGACCTGCATACCTGCCGCTCAGGGTGGCTGAAAATAAATTGCGCTTAGTGTCATTAAATCTCCTTCTCCATAAATGTGTCACAAATAATTCATTGTCAACAAATTGGTGACATTCGGGAGATTGTTTCTGAGACCCTGCTAATGGTCACAGTTACATGCAGTCACTGTGGGAGAAGACGCCTGGTGATGTTTAACCATGAATATATTACACCTTTTCTTTGCATGACAACAGGTTGGCTAAAAATACACTTTACACTAGCAGCAGCAGTAGTAGTAGAGGCTTGTGCATCCCATTATCTGCAGCTCTCCACTTTGCCATAAGTGCTCGCTCACCGTCTGAGACTTTCAAAGAAGTTATTTGTACAAAATGTCTGTTGGTTTGAGGGAATGTGACATTGTTTATGCGCCGTATAAAGTTTTAAGATTGTTTATTCCGATTTGCATCTCCTTTTTCTCATTCATCGTCCTTGTGGGCCAGCTAAACTTGGTGCACTGAGTGAGCTCAGAGCCTGGCTGTTGTTTACCACACTCTGCTCTCTCCCCCAGGACTCCGAGCTGTTGTAATGGAAAACATCAGATACAGGTACTACAGCAACAGGCAATTGCAAAAATAAAGAAAAATGCAGTACAAAGCTGCCTGTCGGAGAATAAATATGCTTCAAAATATTGCTTAAATGGATGGTCAGCATCATGACCAGAGTTATTAGAAGCTTGAACGGGTTAACAAAGAGAGCAATTTTCATCACTCTATTGGTTTTTGCATTCCCCCCCCCTTCAAAGCTTGTCTTTTGCAGTCATAGCAACGCTTTGATCCATCTGCAAAGACAATCTGATTATGTTGGCCATGTCCAAGTACGCCTGTTATCCCTTTACACAGTGTTCACCTCATCATGCATGCATGGAGGGATGATGCCCTTCAAATATTGCACACTGGAGTCACATCTGTCAGGACCTTGGTGTTACCTACATGCTCTGACTAAAGGTTAATGTTTTACCTGCACAGGGCATATTTTCATTTGTTTTTTTAATGAGATAATTCTGATAATTGTCTCTGCATCGTAAGTAATTTGCCACACTGAGATTTCAAAATACAGAACTTTAATCAAACAAGGTTAAGAACCAGAAGTCTATTTTACTCACTGAAGTATTTTAAATGCAAATTTTGATCCAGGACTTTTTCTTATTGGAATTTTCGATGACTTTAATCGTTATTCAGCTGCAGTTTTTACATAAACAGCTGTTGTCAGTGCCATAGTTGCACTATATATAGCAGGCATACAGCTGCTGAACTGTTAAGTAATTTCCCAGGTGACGTTAAAGCTTGCCATTTTAAAAAGTCAGACTCTGGACTTCTTGTACTTGGGGTCCTTTTCGTCTGTTATGCAAGCAGCAGTTCAACCAATTATAGTGTCCAGCTGTCCATGGTAACACTAAATATATTTTAACTTAATAATTGCCACTCATATCAAATAATTTTAGACAACCTACCTACAGTTTGAAATGACTGTAATACCTGGCACTAATTGGTAATTATGCAGCTGTTATCACTGCTATAATGCCTCATTTGAATATCAGGAATACATTTAAATATAAAGTAGAAAGGTAAAACATAACAATATTCTAATATTTTAATGAATAAATAAATGCCTGGGATAAAGTCAACAAAAATAGTGTTTTATGGAGCATTTATTCTTTCCCTTTATTCGTTTTTAAATATTGTTTCAGTGGTGGATACTTACAATTGTTGTCAGAGGTTTATATACACTCATCACGGGCATGAAAGTCACGGTAATTTTGGGCTTATAATGATTTCCTTTGAAGTGTTCTTTTTCCGGGGTGAAATGATTGCATTTGTAATTTCTTTCAAAAACAGGAATTGTGTGCACAAGTTTGAATTCATTTTGGATTTTCTCTAATCCACTCAGTCAAAATTATACATGCAGGCTCAAATGTCTGCATGCCTTCACTTAAATATTTAAATAAGTGGTGCTGAAGGATCTACAGTGCCATTTAACTTGATAAGACCAAGGCCCTGAGGATGGTGCTGGTAATGGTGACAGGCAGCAGTGGCTGTGTGCGCTCACTGTGTGTGTTTTGTGCATTTTGTTTTTTACACTGTGTTTATCGTCATGCGTGTGAATGGTAGAAAGCAACAATCATGACTCATGCTTGTGTAATGCACTTTTTGATCCCTGTGTCACTTTTTGGGTGGACTCTGTAAGAACAGAGTACCTCTGGAGTTAGCTGGGAATTTTTCCTCCTTTTCCTGCGGGACTCAGATGTGGGCTTCGTGAGACCCTATGCAGAGATTGAGTGGTTCGGAGAGGTCACTCAGGTGCACAGTGACTCCACGGTGACAGACAAATCACTTGTTGGGGGATTGCGTCTTTATGTGAATAAAAAGTGGAGCAACGCAGTTGTCATAAGGGAGACACTGTGCACTCCCGACATTTCTGTGTCTTTGCACCCTTTTTACCTGCCAAGAGAATTTCCGCAGCTATTTTTTACCCGTGATTACATCCACCCTAAGGCTAATCTGGATCTACAGTAGCTTCTCAAGCTATTGTGAGATCCATGCAGCGGGTTCAGGGAATCTCCCTGGATGCTTGGGAAGTCACTTGGCAAGTTTTACCAATGTGTGACGTGTCCCACTTACGTATGAGGTTCCGTCCTACAAATGTGCCAAAGAAACAGAAGCTGGAGCAACGCTTGGATCTGGTGTGGTTGGAGGAGTCTTCAGGACTGTTTCAGCTGCATTGAATGGGAAATCTTTTAAAGTGAATATACTGACCTTGACGAGCTCACAGATCCCGTTTCATCATATGTCACTTTCTGTGAGGAATCAGTCATTCCCAGGAAATCCATCACTGTATTTCCAAATAATAAACCTTGGATTTCCAAATCAGTTAAAAGTACAATTAACTTGAAAAATACGTCTAAATAATTGGTAAGTTAGTGGCTCGATACCACATACTGAAGAAATATGTGATGGAGGAACTGAAAATAGCCAGAGTGAATTATAATGAGAGGGTGGCGAATATGTTTAGGTCCAGTAATTCTCTGCCTACATCGGACGGGGTTAAGTCTATGATGGGAATGCTGACTAAAAAGGACTTTGATTGCTTTTAATTCTTTGCCTGCTTTGAAGTTATCAAATGATATTGTTTTTACAGTTGTTTTAATATTTATTATTATATATTTTTTTAAAACGTGCATTCAGATTTCACAGTACACATTAACAGTGGAACTCTTTTGGAAGAGTAAGGAGAGGAAAAGCCAAGGTCCTGATGGCATAGGAGGCTGTATTCTTAAAAACTGCGCCCAGCAGCTGGAAGATATCGATTGTTTTCCTCGTACCGGCTGGAACGCCGGTATTCCCAATTGCGTAACTGATTTTAAATGCCGGTAGAATTGCAGCCACATACGATAGAGCAATAATTCTTTTTGCATATAAAACCGGAGGATTTACACTTTCATATCATGCATCCAACGTGTCCCAAAGCGCTGTAGCCTTCCTCTAATGGGTTCACAGAAATCGCATAAAAAGCGCAAACAACCAAAAGCACTCTGTGTGCTCCGTCGTTTTCATTAGCATTTACAGCTATGGCATTTCTGTATCTAGCAAAATATGTGATTACCAAAAATGATTTTCAATTTCTTTATGGGTTAGTGCACTTTATAGCTACTTTATTTAGTTACTATGGATTTCTTTCATACATATTTGAGTTATGAAAATTCTATTGATCTATAGTAATGTGAGATATTCCACATAATGGTAGTATAGCATGTAGAAATGTAAAGATATGGTCTGGCTGACTATTATAGGTCATAAAGAGTTAGCATGTCTCTCCAGACCCGTAGGGTCCATCAGCTTTGGAAAGCATCTGTCATTGTTCCTGTTCCCAAAAGCAAGGTCACTCGATCTGTGAATGGCTTCAGGCCGGTTGCCCTTACTTCATTAACAATGAAGTCATTTGAAAAGATTGTTCAGGAAGTCCTTTTACCTAAAGTTGAAGAACATCTGGACCCACTTCAGTTTGCTTATAGGTCAAGCAGGAGAGTGAAGGATGCAACAGGAACCCTTTTAAATATCTGGAGGGCACAACAACCTTCACAAGATTACTTTTTATTGATTTCTTGCCTGTATTCAACCACATATTTTGGCAAAGAAATTGTTTTTATGGTATTGACTCTGGCCTCATATGTTGGCTGATACATTTTTTTAACTGTATGCTCTCAGAGGGTGAGGGTCAACAGGGTTCTTTCCGATGTCCTCTTTTCCTCTACCGGGTCTCCTCGGGGCTGTGTTCTTTCACCCCTTTTGTTTATTTTGTATACCAATGATTGTCGCAGCCACATTTTAAATTTTGCAGATGACTTTGATATTCTGTTCCTCCTCAGCAGTGATGACCCAGGTCAAAGGCTAGTGGTCAGTGATTTCACTGGCTGGTTTGAGTCCTCTTTAAAGATAAATGTTTCTAAACGAAGCAGATGGTTATTGATTTTAGACAAGTCAGTGCACTCACCTTGCCTGTGGTTATAGCTGGTGAAGATGTTGAGGTTGTGAAAAAGTACAAATACATGGGAACGATCCTTGACAACAGGCTGACTTTTGAAGCCCACGTAGATTCACTTTGTATAAAGGCTCATCAGAACGTTGGGAAAGGTCCAAAGAACTCAATAAAGCTCTAAGAAGGAGAATTGTAAATGTATGCAGATTGGGAAGGTCTTGGAGCCATTTCTAAACAACTGCAGATTCCATGATCATCTGTTCAAACAACTGTGCACAAGTAAAAGTGATCTGTCTGGAAGAAGACCCATGGGTCACCCTGAGATAAGAGGAAAATTGGTTAGGATGTTCAAGAGCAACCCAGGAACCACCAAGGCTCAAGCCTGCCATGAACTGTCCAAAGGTTTTGCATTGCTATGGACTGAGAGTGCTAACCAAGAAAGAAGCCATTGCTCCAAAATTTACACCTTCAAGCTCGACCAAAATTTGCAGCTTCCCACATGGACAAGCTAAATGTCTTCCGGAGAAAGGTTTTATGTGAGAAGAGACAACGATTGAGCTATTGTGTCACAATGACAAGGGGCAAATAAAGGTGAGGTTTTGAACCACTGTCAAGCATGGTGGTGGTAGCATCATGCTCTGTTTTGCTGCCAGGTTCTGGTACATCGCAAAAGTGGAGGAATAATGAAGCAGGTGGACTACCTCCAAAATCTTCCCCTCAAATTAACTGCCAGACTGCTGAAACATAGACACAGTTGGGTATTCCAACAGGACAGTGATCCCAAACACATATCAAAACTGATTTTGGAATAGATTAAAATCAAATCAAAAATAAATTTAAACTTGTGTACCCAATTCCTGTTTTTTCAAAGCCATTAAAGAGGTATGCCATCCAAACATCCCACCAAATCATGCCCATGATGACTATATGTAAACTTCCAACTATGATTGTATAAAAAAACATGGCCACAGGTTTTTGTTTTTATTTTTTAACTATTCAGTTCAGAGTATGTGTTTGTAATCCTTGTGAGTCAACAGCTCAGGCTTCAGGCTTCTCTAATTGCTCAATTGCACACAACTCTCTCTGGCTGTGAGCACAGAAGCGCCACCCACATGATTTTCAAACCTTCTGTTTATAACTGGTAACCAATCAGATGAAAGCTGTCTTGAAAGGAGTGGAAAAGTAGCTAAAATGGCTTGTTTTGGACAGAATATAAACTCGGGGGCTGCATTAAAGCCCCAGTGTAAGGCTAATAGGAATTGTGTTGAGCTGTGACTTCTGCAATGCTGCCTAAAGTTAGCATGTAAAATTTCACTGCTAGATGTCAGTAGATCTCAGATTGTAGTCAACTGGATTCTGTTTTCTTACCCCTCCCGATTCAAGTGCATAATTCTGGCCACCTTAGGACATATATATCAAAAACATAAAAAATAGATTGTACCCCTAATGGCTGCGGCTGGCTGGCATGTTTCTACTCCTGTTTGTGTAAGATTTCCGGCACCTCACCCGGGGTGGGGATCGGTTGGTGCTTCGGGTGCCGGACTGGCAGCGTATTGGGGTCGCTGTTGGCCTTGGGGGGGTGAAGCTGACAGCGGTACTGAGCTGAGTTACTGACGATATCCTGAAACTTTCTGTCGGATGCTGTTTTTGCCTCTGTTAGCTGCTGTTAGCCAGTGTTAGTGAAACTGTCTTTGACGTGGATCTAACATTGTTGGACTCTGACTCTGAGTAAACTTTCATACCATGTGAGACTGTAATCAAACTGTTTATCAGAGGGAAAGTGTGATTTTTTTTTTTATTTTTTTTTTTTAGGACATTCGAGCCTAACGTTAGTTGGCATAATGTTAGATTATAACCAGCTGTTGTTGCTGTTTAGCCAGCTTGCTGTCATTTGTCTGAAGGGTTTCATGTCTAATCTGCTGACAATAATTAATAGTGACAATACTGGGAATAAATAAACATGTTTATGCTTGTTTTTGTGCGTTAGAGCCCTGACTTCAGTTCAGGAGAGGAGGCTTGAGGCGAGGAGGAAAAGGATGACATTTTATTAAGATGCCGGTGGCGTTGTCTCTTTCTTTGGGTTTTTTGCTCCTTTGGTGACGGGGAACCCTTCTCTGATTATAAAACATAAGTATGATCCTTCATATCGTGAGTCAGGCATGAATTTAAATGGCCCTCCACAGCAGGCAGATGCCTACAAGTTCTCTTCTACATATGTGGCTGATCTCTATGTAAAACAGTAGTCCAAAGGGTGATGTGCTTCCTGGTCACTGTATTCAAATATGGTGGGCAACATGGCAGCTTCCACAGACTGATGCTGCTCCTGTGTATTTTGAATGGATGAATTCAAAAGTTATGAGAATGTATCAGTTTGCTGGAAGACATAATTACACACTAATCTATGTATATTTAGGAGTACAGCATCTCTTCTGTTAAATAACCTTGTAAGTGGTACTGACTGTACCTTTTAAGTAGAATGTGGGAATGAAAAAGATGGACAATGTGTCTCTTTTAGTGGAGAACAAAGATGGCTGCATTATAGGGCTTAATCCAGTCATATGATTTAGATCAAGAGCTGACCTAAAACAAAAAACACAAGAAAAAACAAAACATTATTTTTAAATTTTTACATTTTTCTGTGGCCCTTGCTTTATTTAAGGCTGTTCACACATATTATATAAAAGGCATCGTTTCCCAGCCATTTCCATGTGATTATAAAAGGAAGGCATTTGACACAAGATGGCTAAGATGTTCTTCTACAGTGGGGCAAACCCTGCAGTAAAAAACAAATAAAGAAAAATTCCTTTTGTAACTTTTCCGAATCTTTTTGGTTTAGTCTCAGAGATTAAGGTGAACCAGTTAACAGGAAGAAAGCTTTACGCACCTCAAGAAAGTTGTGCCTAAAATATTGTATTAGTGTCTGCTATCACCACACACACAACGTGATTATTCAGCCCAGTGATGTGTCTGAATCCACAGTGTCACAAAGTGTCAAAGCAAAACATTATTTGATGCTCTGGGTCTCTATTCCAAACAGGTCAGATTTTATGTTTTTGTGCGCTTCTTGTTTGTGGTGTAGTGTCAGCAAGGTGCACATGTATGGGGGAACAGGAATACCACCTAAGCCTAGGTATTGTAACAGAAGTTGTGGTCTGTTTACAAATGACAGTTTGCATTGCAGTGCATTAAAATAAGATATTGTTCTATTCTGTGATATAACAATAAGCACAGGAGAGACAAATTGACTGGCTGCTCTGAAAAGAAGGATCAGCCGCATTGAAGTTTTGCTGAGCAAGGCTCATGCATTACATCGCAAGTAAACAGATTGTGTGCGCCTACTGGTAGCACGTGATCCATAATCCCAGCGGGTGTTTACAAGTTACATTTCGACCCCGAGGGTCACATTGAACACTCGGTATCATGGATTTCTGTCCACGTTTTGAAAAACAATAGGTCATCAATAAAGGAATTGCTGTGCACAATCCCTCATTTGTCTCTGATGTCAGCTGATGGCCAGACGGTTGGATGCGCATACTGATAACAGACGACTGCGCCCTTCACTGACCCTGCTGGTGACGGAGGAAGCCTCGCTGTGCAACACAAATTCACTGAATAATCATTACGCCAGTGCACCGCGGGGAATTAATAAACTAGCTAAATTGACTGGCTCCAATCAGGTCACAGTGTACACACTTGTATCCCATCTAAATCCTCTGTGACGGATAGCGCATAATGCAGGGCTATGTGTGGGGAGATTGTTTGGGATATGAATGAGGCGCAACACATTAAGTTAGTGTGTTTACCCTGACGCCTGACTGCTAAAACCAAGCTTAGATATTCATGAAGGCTTCTGATTGAAAGCCATTGTTCTCAAAAGTGAAACTGTAGGATTTATTACCTGTTTTTTCTGTGGTCCTAGCAAGCTTTGAAATTAAACAGCGTCTCTGGTTCATGATCTTTAAATACATGTAATTATATTCACTACAATCACAAAAACTGAAGCCTGCAATTACAGTGCTTTTTGCTCAAAAACCATCTTTGTAGAAAGAGACTTTGCAAAAATAAAATTAGTTTAAGAAATGGAAAAGAAAACTGATGCTAGCGACACAGTACGTAATGGATCTGGTCTCAGAAGCAAAGCTATTTCTTTAATGCATTTCTATAACCATCTGCTTCAGCTGTCTGTGAATAACTGGTGTTGATCTTGCTTTCCCTTGAATTAATAGAGCACTATACTGTCCTGCTCAAAGCTAAATATATCATAGATTGTAATTAATGCAGTGAAGCACCACTCTCTAGTCAATATTTATTGGTTGGTAGTGAAACAACTTTTGTGCAGTGTGAGTAGAATTTGTGCGTGCTGGCCTGCTTGTACCTTATTTTGTTATTTTTCTACTTTACACGACAGTTTTGCAGTTAAGTTGGGCATCCTCATGTAGAGTAAATTAAGTGAGACCTTGTGATCTACGAGTTGTGATCGTGTGCAGCTAATTTGCATAGCGTAATATGGTTTTGAGTAAATGAAATGCCTAATGCAGTACGTTTGCTGGCAACTTGCCGAAACAGAGCTTTGCAAGAAATAATCTTGCTTTAGGAGTGAATAATGAGAAGGAAAACAAAAAGTCCTTGACGCTGTGTGTTTTTCAGGTATTGAGTACTTTGCAGTGACGGTGAACTGAAAGGAAATTACACTATGTGAATGTTACCAGTAGAATCTAAGTTGTTGCAAGCATTCTCCGGCATTATGGACTACATTTATTATTTATTTTAATATCTAACCTACTTAAAATATTGGTGTGTAAAGTTAATACAGTTGATCGCGAAAGAAAGGTTAGAGGTCAGTTTGAGTAGATGTAGGCACTGAAATCTACTCTTCAACATGAGCTGGGACTAACCTACAAGTACAGTATGAATGCCTATACATAGTTGCCTTTACTGTATATAAAAATGTAACCAGAATACAACCAGTTGGCAATCAGTTTAGTTGCAAAAAGTTGCCTTGATCGGTGCAGACTCAGTCAAATTAATTGCTGCAGGCTGTCTGCATTTATAACTTGGATGCAATTATTTCGAGTTCAACTGTGATTGTTAGGAGATAGGCTGTCTCCCGCCGGGTGACCTGTGCGATCACCCGGCGGGAGGCGAGATCAAATTCTCAGAGAGAATTAAAAATGTTTGTATCAATCATAAAAAAAACATTTCAAAAATGTCATGTGTTATGAGAATAATTTCATGGTGACCTACTGAGTTATTTTTCCAGCTCTCAGATAGAAAATAGAAATTAATTTGCAGAAAAGGACGATGCACCTTGTTGTGGCACATCATCTGTTCTGGTGTAAGGCCTTCAGTAGGGAAGTGGATGAATCAAACGACTGTACCGGACCGCGTCTCCTCTGTCTTTTTTTTTTTTTTTTCCTTTTTTTTAGCCATAAAACAAATTTCCCTTTTT
>VUQK01015522.1:83964-104766 GCA_015106715.1 Bujurquina vittata
AGACTATAAAAAAAAAAAAGGGTAAAAAAAGCAGAGACTGCAATTTTATCTTGTCATAGAGAAAATAATGATGTTGTTTAATCCATGTGGGAGTTTTATACAAACAAAAACAAAAAAAAAAAAAAAAAAGAGAACATATAACAAAATGAGAGTTAAGACATTGCGGAACATGCACACACCCTCATTTGATTGACCTTTACACTACAATGTTAATACTACATAATCAAAGCAACATAAAGTACAGAGGGCGCTACCTGAAACCAGTCATATAGGTCTCTCTGTTTTGCACAGTACACTTTAGAGGCAGGAGCAGGTGGTAGTGCTGTTGTGTTCATATTTCCCCAGAGAAGGCTGACTGCTTTCTCCCATTGATTGTATAAACATACCAATTATTCTTAGACCCCGGAAACAGGCTCGTCTCCCTTTGCAATGCCAGACATCACTGAAGTAAAAGCTCCTGACATTCTGCACCTTTGTTCCTTTCAGGGCAAGGGGAATTGATAAAAAAAAAATAAAAAATACTCCCAGACAGCATATGCATAATATTCATGAGTGATTGCCTCTGCATTGATTCGACAGGGTTCCTCCACATACTTGTTAACTTTGAAAAGTAACTTCATAAGAGAGTGGGGAATGGTGCTTGGATCTATATACGTTTGCACATGAAACTCTCTGTGGTCCTCCTTACAGAGAGTTTTGAGGACAACATTCTCGGAGTGTAAAACCAAAATAAACCAAAACAAAAAACAAACAGCACATCCTTCTTACCCAAGTATGCGTTCTTCCACCGCTGAAATGTTCAATTTAGAGACGAACAAAGCCTCACTGCAGGTAGGAAAACAAGCATTTACAACAATTCCCTTTACAATACGAGTGCCGGCACACAAACCATCTTAAAACTGCAGCCTCATGACTTGGAATACATTAAGGGAGCAAAAAAACAACAATGCAGGTAGGACGGTGTTAACACTCAAAGCGTGTGTTTCAGCCTAAAAACACAAAAAGGCATCTAGATCAATGAACCTCTGGCGAGTGACTGTCCTAACCAGCTTGCCTCATGTGCCTTGTCCTGTCAGGCTGTCCCCTCCCCACCCATCAGTATCCACTCGCAATGCATAGTGGGATATTTGACCAGTGTCAGGCGATCAATATCAGATCAACAGGAGCCAAAAGAAAGGAAAAAACAGTGTCTTTTTTTCCTTCTTTTTTACATTGCACCCTTTGTTCAGTCCGGATAGTTTTTCTTTTCTCTCTGACTGATATGTAATCAATTTCTCATTGGATGAAAGCTCTGGGGAGGGGACACAGGAGCCTGTTGCAGCGATTAGTAATCGCAGCTAAAGGCATTTTTTTTCTCCTCAGCACTTTGAAATATTTAGAAATTAGACCATAAATTATAAAAAAATGTTTGCAGTTTTAAAGTTTACATTGGAAAACAGAGCGATTGCCTAAATGTTACACAGCTTTAGGGAATTTGTTCTTTGTTGCAAGAACAAAAGGAAACATAGCAGTGAAGGGAAGGAATAATTGAGCAAATGTAATAGAGCTTACAGCCAGATCTAGATGTAATTATGATTCAGGGATTATTAGTGGGTAAAACCGAATGTGCCCTCAATGGCATGTTAAATATGTCACTTGATTATTTGTCCTCCAGGTAATGGGTCCAATTTATGTAGCAATAGGGAGATATCTGCTCATTATCACAGCATAATAATGAATTTTCCTCACTTCTTTCAGTATTGGATACCTCCAGCGAGCTTCCCTGGCGTCAGACCTTTGAGTCTGTGGATTGATTCTTTTGGTGTCATAAAACAGCTGTTTCTCAATTAAAAAGACAAACAACAAACAAACAACCAGTCCAAACCAATCTGCACGATCAAGGCTGTATTTAAGCTTTCATCAATAGGGGGTCAAGTTGTGCTCTGTCAGAGGGATGATTTAAATGGCTAATTTTAACCTTTTTTTTTTAAACATCACATCTTTACTGAACAATAAACAGAGAAAGGAATGAACTTTTATTCATTTTGTGCTTTTCTGGTAATTCTGTCCCCTCAAAGCGCTTTAGACTGAAAGCCACATTTACCCATACATTCATAAGGGACTTCTATACTATACACTAAGCATTTTTATCTACTAATGGCATGGCAAATATAGAATCGCTTATTAACCTTTGGACTGTGAGGAGGGAGATTTTTTTCAGAGCCTTTGCAAACCCCTGCACCGCTGTGCTGCCAACTGTAGCAAGGGAGGAGATCCAGGCTGATATTTTGAGTTTGGCTCGAGAAAATCAAATTCCCTACCCCATAAAATTATGGTGAAGTTGCTTAGAGTGGACACACTCTATAAGGCTACAGCATTACAGTTACCTTGATAAATGCTGAAAAACTTTCATTTAGATACGGAAGATGGTTAAATCATTTGTTAAAAGCTTTTCTTTCCTTTAATGAAAGCGGTTGACACAACTGGTGACTCTATCAGTCTGTTTGCTTGATCCTTTTAGCACTTATCACATCAGCTGTTAAACCAAAGAATTCTTATGAAATTAGAGACATTACTGCAAATAAACCTGGTTTTTAAATGTGTCTTATTCAGTTTGTTTCAAACATGTAAACAGTATGTGGGTCACCCAACACATAACCGTACAACTGGAACCTGTGTGAAATATATATTTGCATACTCAATTTTAAATCCATACTAGTCAGAAATATACACACATACAAATACATAACATAAAATATATCTTGGTGGTGACACTAAATCTGATTATATTTAAGCATAACCACGCTACGGAAAGAGGTTTAAAGAAAAGGAAGATATTCAATTAATATCTCTTTTCTAAAGAGAATTTTTTTCAGGTAAGCAGTTCATTGATCCATTTCTTTAAAGAAAATAACTAAATAAAATAACTTAAAGCACTAAATGCACTTGAATTGAGTTTACTAGGTTCACGCTGCAAAGCGTTTTAATGGTGTATGTGATCAGCTGGTCAGTGAGTGAAAAACATATTTTGCAGGACTTTTTAAAAACTGGCCTTGGCCCTGTCCTCCTTTGTATGAGAATAAAAGGCATTATTCAGACATGTTGGACTCAACAACTGCTGTTGGTCTCCTTTGCTACACAGAATGTTTACAGCAGCATAAGGTACAGCATACTGTCCAATATTAAACTTATTGTAATGTTTTAAATTCCAAATTTATGTACAGCACTTTGGCCAACTGTTGGTGTGTTAAATGTGCTAAATAAATAAACTTAATGCTGTCGTGACATAACAGACTCACTGGTCTGCTGACTGGCATAAATTAGTTCATACTGTCTGCTGTTGGATGTTGCAGAAGCTAATAAAATGGTGATGGTCAGATGGTCATCAATAGTTTATTCACATCATTCATCAACCATTTACATTCAGTAGCTGTAAACAGTTATTGATAATACAGATCATCTTACTTCAGACCCATTCAGTGAATCATTCAGAATCTCATCAGTCCTCTGTTGACCACACGGCAAACGTCCTATAGAATAAAAATGGGGCGGTCAAGTCATACTACATATACATATATATGCAATTCTGAATATGTTGCATCAAGACGCTGCAGCACCTTGATTTATTCATTAGACGCTGGTAATTGCACAGTTATTTAAATGCCATTGTGACATCTTAATGAGACCACATATCATCAGCAGACAAGCCCAGGGTATCTCTTGATCACTGAAGAGAATTTGCTTCATACTAATTTGATAGACAGTTATCCCTCCAGGGCAGCTTTAACATAGTGCTATTGGAAATGATTGCTTTTGAACTGACATCCATATGCAAAAAAAAAAAAAAAAAGTTGAGTCACTGTTGGTTCTGGTCCCAGCTGGATGGGTCTATGTTGGAAATGGACATGGCCTGTCAGCCAAACCTTTGCTGTGCCTCTTATCTCTTATGAAAGACAGGATAAAAAATGACAGCCATGTGTTGACTGAAGCTTCTCATTAGCGCTGGGGAGAACATATGACCCCCATTTTCCTCTCACACTGCATGGGAACTTAACCAGGATCGAATCTGATTGAAAATTAAGTGGTGCACAAAAGCCTGTCCAATCTGTGGAGGGCAATGTGGGCATGAAGACGAGCAATCTCTGCAGCAAGCAATTTCCCCAAGTGGAGACAATTAGGGCTATGGTTGCGGCACATCAAGCAAGTGGTTACAGTGCATTTAGTGCATCCAATTATGTGGGAGATCATACATTCAGAAATCTTCAGACATTTGGCACCCAGTAAAATTCTTGTGCCAGATGTTAATTTTTTATTAACTACTAACTGTATTGTTGCATTGCATCATTTACCTTGCGGTTGCATGCTGCAAGATGGATCAAAGTTTTACACTTTGATCCTGTCTGTTTCAGCTGTGGGGATGAACTGATGTTACTGCTTGACATCATACCTGTATGAAGTGAAATGGTTTGCTGCAGACTTCTGGCAGTTGCATAACACATTGGTTTGAGCATTTTGGTTGAAGACATTTTTTTTTTCTGTGATTTGATGGGGTTAGAATTATTGCCATAGGCCCAGAATATAAATGCTCTGTTCCTGAGAGCATGTGCAAGATCGTGTGGTTTAGTCCAACAGTTTTTTCAAGATTTTAGGATATAAAAACCAACAATCAAAAGATGTAAACAATCAAGCACATGATTGATAAAAATGAGTTGTTTTTCTAGTATTTGAAAAATCTTGATAAAAATGTTAAATATATTATATATAAAGTTATATATACTTAAATATATGAAGTTGCCGTCTCATTTTATAATTTCACAACATAATCTCGTGCTATTCATTGAATTGGACACTTGCCAATCAGGGATATTTTGGTGGGTGTATATTAGAATTAGTGCCAAAATATTCTAATTGCAATACCTCCTACTGTAGATATTTAATAATTACAAAACTACTGCAGGTGCTTGATTACTTCAACTTCGCATGCTGTTGTTATTGGATGATTATTTTTTTATTTTTATTCTGCTCATTATCTTCTCACATTGCCAAGTAAACGCCAAACTCAGATATGGTTAGTTTATAGAAACTGAAGGGGTTAGGGCTGCCTTACCTATCAGTCGTGAGAGGCTCTCTCTTATTAAGCATAGACTCCATTATCAAAATTCTTTTTAATCAAGTATGTTGATTGACTTGATAATTACTGGTATATTCTTTGCTGATTACGTTTTCCCCCTGGTATTGTAAACAAAGGTTCAAACTAATTTACTTTAACTGCTGGTTTGTTGTTGAGAAAACATTTGTAAATTAAATTGTTAAAGAAGAGAATGGATGGATTGATAAACGTAACACACATTTGCTTTGACAACAATATACAATATTTAGTAAACACGGTGTATTTATGTAGTGCAGCAGATGGTGACCAAAGTACTGTGATTGAGGCCATAATTTAAACCTTCAAGTAAAAATGATTAAAACAAGTTAAAAGAAGGTTAAAAAAAAAATTAAAAGAAAGTTGAGAATTAAAAACTGTTAGTGAGGTAGATGACTAAGGGGGAGGGGTTTATTCTGCAGAATTATGAACCAATTGCAATTTTGATTTTAGTGTCTTGCCCAGTCTGACATAGAAATTTCAGTAATCTAGTCTGCTATGATAAAAATGCAGTCTTCACTGGGATGAACAACAGATTTTATATTTAAGCTTACGTTTACCAACTAAATAACAGACTCTAATGTGGAACTCTAATAATGGTAGAAATGGGACTGCCTGATGGTCTACTAATGACTAAACTGTCAATTTCATGAAAGTTTTTACATAACAATATTACCCATGCTTCATTGTCTGGTTTCAATTTTTTGTATATCTGAAAATCATCAGCTTACAAGTGATAGGCTCTATTATATTTTCTGAACATAGACCCAAGAGGAAGCATGCATAATGCAAACAGAACTGGGCCTGAATTTATCATGTCAGAAAGGCTGTTTTGGAAGGGAAGTAACCAGTGCTGCAAAGCCGGGATCATTAGTCAGATAAGACTAATGCATGAAGCTTGAACCAATTTAAGTCATGGCCATTGATACTGATACACCGTCTCATGGTCCACTGCATCAAACGCAACAGTGAGATCAAGCAATACAAGGATGGCAGAGTAAAAAGTATCACCGATGTAGAATTTAAAGTCATGAAATAGCAGAGTCCATGCAGCAGTATAATTTAAGAGCACTTTGGAACACCTTAGAAATGCTAGTATGACTTAGAAAAAGACTGCAGCTTCAAGAAAAACACGTTTTCCATTAATTTAGCCAGAAGATCCAGTATAGAGATTAGTTTAAAGTTCAGCCTATCTGTAGCATCTAGACTGTTCTTTGTTTAAATAGTGTTACATGTTTAAAATAACTTGGGCTTAAATCTGTCACCAGACAGGAATTTATGATTATAAAAATACACATCCCAGTTACACAAAAGAGCTCTTTTAAAAGTCTAGAGGGAATGATTTGTGATTTATGCATTCCATCAATAATCTTAGCAAAGCCTGAAAGGTAGACAGGCTCAAATTTATTAAACTAATTAGACCTGAGTAATCTTAGCTGCAAAATAAAGGTGCTGCTATGAACACAAACTTTTACAAAGACTCAAAAGCTTCGCATTTTAGGATCACCAAGGTCTTTAGAATGAACTCACCAAAGATGGCTAGAACACTGGTTAAATATTGCCATTCTGTTGCATTCAGGAGCAGACCCTTATCACACTTGAGGAGTTTGGGCCAGATTGGATAATATAATGACAGCCAATTAAAATTTCATGGCAAATGATCGAAATTCACCATGGTGCCATGGACATGCCCTTCAACAAAAACTCAAAAGCTCTGCAATTTATTATGGTTCATGTCTGTATTTTACACTCACCAAATATGAAGTTTGTCCAATAAAATCCCCAAGAGGAGTTCAAAAAAGTATAACACCTCGAAATGGTAAAAAACTGCACCAAAATTTAATTTCAATTCAAAATGGTAGACTTCTTGTTGGGTTTGGGTCGGGGGTCCAATAGACTTTTTGGTACATCTTGGGATGTTATACCTGTGTACCAAATTTCATTCATGTGGCTCAAACTATGTGTCTATAGTGCTTCATTAACCCCTATAGGCCAATTAAAATCAGATTTATGATCAATTTATGCCATGCAAAAAATAAATAAATACAAAAAACAGAAATTCATGACATCACCTTTCCTGCTGGTGAAAAAAGGCACCACATCAACCAATCAAAAAAAAAAAAAGTGTGTTTGGAGTGTATAGTTAAAGTGTATTGTAGTGTGTTCATTGTGTTGTTTAGTCATGGACAAGGCAGTTTCTAGCCAAAAAGCCACCAGAGGCTGACTCAGCAGTAAACACTGTTTCCAGGTGTACAACAGGAGGAGTGACGCACCTGGAAGTGTCGGGCCTGTGATGTGCCCCTCTTTCTTGTGGTGTCCAGCTGTTTTTTGAAGTGGCACAAATCATTTGTGTGGCATCCTATTGTGATTGTTTTGTAAATAGTTGTACAACAAATGCCCGATGTTGTTGTTTGCTGAGTTTATAGCATATAGGTTTTTGAAGCTTACAATTTATATTTGTGCTTTAAGATACCCTAACCTTCGCACTGTTAGTGCTTGGGCCCTAAATATGTGTCACAGTGCATGTATCGGTGCAGAAGGCATGCATGATAGTGAAAGATTGGGCTAAGAGGATTGAATCTTTTAGTACTGAAGCAGATTCTTGGCTTATGGCAACGATTTGTAATTCAATCTGAAAAATATTTGTTTCTTGTAGCCTTAAAAGCATTGTGATATTAACCATTTTTTTAAAATTTGATAAGACACTTGAAGATTGTCTTTTTCCCATTTCCACTCTGCTCTCCTGCACTGCTGAGTGCCAAAGTAGACTCATTCAAACACATTTTATTATTGCTATTTTTATTTAATTTAGAGCTCTAACAGATACATTTAGGCTCTGTTTGTACGTGTATGCTATCAACATTTGTATTTCAACATGAAAAACTAGGATTGAGGTTGTGCAAAAAAAAAAAAGTGGTGTGAAAATTAAATGAAGTGGCAGGCACAGTGCTCTGACAGACCTAAAGAAACAGATTGGTGGGGAATGTTTCATGGATAAGAAATATGTTTCTAATGTTACATAATCACTGGCAGGGAAAAGTCTGAGATGTTATATCCGCCATGAAATGTATGCCTGGGATTGTGATGTATTACGTGTTTCCGTTTGCTGCCCGGCTTGTGCATCTTGGAATGTGAAAGCAGAGAAATCAGTCTGTCACAGGGTCTCATTTATCTACTGCTTGGATTTAAGGAAAAAGCAAGGGCGGTTTAGGGGCTGGATATGATTCAGGTGATCAAGAAGGCTTTTATTACAGGTGTCACTAAGATTTTTTAGGTCTTTACTGTAAGCCAAGCTATGCAGGAATGCAAGCGTTTTGCTTTCAAACTACAGTGAAATGTCTGCACAGTAAGCATTTTGAAAAGCCTAAACTGTTACGCATCTCCTCTTAAATTTAACTTTAATGCTGCTAAGTTAAAACTGTAGGCCCCGGGTATGTATTGTCCTTTGCACCAGTGTCCCGCAGACAGCACAGCTATAGTGAACATCTGTAATTAGGTTACATCTATAAAAAATAGGGCTTGTAGAAGTAAAATGTTTTTGTTGTTAGCTGGTTCCCTGGCATTCTTTGTACAACAAACTCTTTGTGGATGACTCCCGTGGGCTCCGCCAAGAAAAACATGCTCATGAAGCATCATAGCTCCTAGCCTCTGGAGACGGCCTACCTTAACGATGTGTCTGCGCCTTTCCCACTGGAGAGTCACTCCAGTGAGATCAGCTTGTGTACAGGGCTTCAGAACCTCCTGTGTGTTCTTGCTTTCTTTTAATGACTCGGTGGCGCCATTATTGCTGCGACCTCTGTACGAGACCTGGCGCTGTCATCAGCACCAGAGCCAAAGAACAAGCTCCTCATTAAATTCTAGACCTGTGAATCATTAAGTTTGCAAGGACGTCCAAACCATTGTCAGCTGCCGAGTCTTGATGCCAGTCAACTCTGAAGTTAGTCAGTGCACATCTTGATATGCTTTGTTGATTAAAGGTTGTTCTCCAAATTAGATTTATTTGAGACCAGCTCACAAAACACATAAAAAACAATCTCCCCTGTAATAAAACAGCGGCATACTTAATTACCACAGGGAAATGAAGATGGAAACTAGAATCTTGTATTTTTTAGATGTCAAAAAAAGACACTTAAAATATTTTTCTGGCATATTATTCTGAATATTGGACATACTATCTCAAAGCTGTGTCAACTATGAGCTGTATTCTGCAGTGCTCAGTGGGTAACAGATTAATGTTCAAGTTCAATATATCCAGATTACGTTCTTATCTGCCGTGTATCAAATCAGTTGATGCAGGATCACATTTGGCTTTTTTGTCACTCAGAAGAGGAGTGAAACACACACACACACACACACACACACACACACACACACACACAGACACACACGTGCCCCAGGTGTGTGTGATAATTGCCACAATTCCACTAAATTCATTACTGAATGTGACCTTCAAGCACCACAAACATCCTCTCAATAGGACTGAAATTCTGTGTGTCTGTGTGGGCTAACGTGTATGTGGTAACTCTTACCAAGGATAAATTATATGTATCTGCAGCAAACTGCGAGAAGGCACCAGAGGCAATTCTGAATGCACTTTTCAATCTGACAAACGGAACCAGAGTTCTTTTTCTATCTGTTTAAGTTTAAGCTTCTGTATTTAATTTATTTAACTGAAAGTGAATTTGTTTTAAAGAGCTTTGCAGTCTTTAATTGACAGCCATGACAAATGGTGGTTCACTGTCACCTTCTCCACCCTGTATCATGCTTGCTTCTCTTCCCACAGTAAAAACCCCTTTATTTCTCTCTGTGCCTTTAATTACCTTTAAACCTTGTGTTCTTTTACAGCTGCTATTCTTCTCCAATGTGGTAGCATTGCTGGTTTACCACTGCCAGTATATTGCTTGTACTTATGATGAAGTAAAGATTTAAGCTCGTAGTGCAACAATGATATAAATTTGGATTTTAAAAAATGGAAATGAAAAGATTGTAGGCACAAATTGTGTCCATTTTTACAATATAATTTTCATTACCAAATGAAATTCAAATTTAATTAGATTTCACAGATTTCTATAAAAAATACAAGCACATAATCAAAGGCATCTAATCAGGACAGAGCAAGTTCTGCAAGTAGAAAACAAACAAAAACAAACAGCCAAGATGTTTTGCATGTTAAAATGTAGTGGAAATCTATCCAGCTCCTATCTATATAGTGTATGTATAAATATTCACACACATACATGTAAAAGGTTCAATAAACACATCAGTCTAAAAAAAGGTCTGAATTTTCTGGCAATTATTTCATGGTTCGGGCTTTTTAGGATTAATAGCTTCTGGTCTTATCTGCAAAATATTAGACTCTGTAGATAATGCTGATGTCAAAGGACCAACATCTTTGACATCAGTCAGCATAAAGGGAAATTTTGCTGCATACATAAAAATTATGTGCTGTCTGCTTTTTGAGTTCCTTGACAGGCAAGACTTTCAACCATCAAAAATGTCTGAATCTAATTTAATTTGATTGTTGCTGGAAAATTAACTAGGGCATGCTCAAAGCACACGACAGAGAATTCCCTGACCTCCCAGATGTACTTTAATGGTTCCTCCTCTGTGGTCCCTTTTAAAAGCCAACTTACCACAAGCTAATGGCTGTGTATGAAATTTTAACCACATGGATGGGATCAAAGATTTTTAGATGTGCGTGACAGCACCCATTCCATCCCTTGTGGCCTTTGCTGGCCTTGGCTAAAGATCCTTGAGATGTGATGCTGAAAAGACCAGATGACACTGCTGCTGCACGAGTGCTCCGTTTGTGTATTCGTTGTGTGTGTGTATCCACAAGGGGGTGCAGGGAGAGGTATGATGGAGGTGGAAGAGAAGCTGTTTTCCTGCCCAACAACCTGCCAAGACTGTAGTTTCAAAATGATACAAATGCAATGCATGTGGGGAGATGGAGCAGGCTGGCTTCTAGTCCAAGACTGAGCGAGGTTATGGTTGCCAAAATGGACTCCTCCCAAAACATACAGGCTTCTACAAATATTAGAAAAAGGCAGATGGTTATGAAGTAGAGTGTGTATACATGTCCCTGCTTGCAGTTATGTTCAAATATAATTTCTCTTTGCAATCTGTAATTCACATTCAATGTCATTTTGCTAATGTGGCTAGGTTGTTTTATAATGCATATAATGCATTCCATTTCTGGGCACAGCTTTTCATTTACATAGATCTTTTTTTGTCTTTCTGTGAAATGCCAGACAGTTGTATCTTTGGATCCATGACCTTGCTGAGTAAACACACGTGTGCAGAGATGTTTGAATATGTGGACAAGATTGGAGAGTGGCTTTGTAATATATTGAATATTGCTGGTTTCCCCTGAAATTTACAACTTTTTTTGACATTCATAGACTTGACAAGAGAGCCATCTTCTGTACAGATGGACTGTATAGACAGAAACACTTTAGAAGGCCTCAATCCACTGAATAATAATGGCAAGTGCTCTCTAAAGCTTAGAAGAAATGCCCTGGTAATATGCTAATATTAGAACTGCTGTTGCTTTAATGGTAAAGTGTGAAATACTGATTTGAATTACTGCACTGCATGTTGCTGAGACACCTGCTATAATCTGGCATATAGGAAAATGAAAGCAGAGAGGCGGAGTCAGTTTTCAAAGTTAATGTGTCCAGATATTAGGGAAACACTAATGCCTATCAGTGCCAGAATGTGACATTTGGTGCAGCAAATGCACAATACCTGAAACCGATCAGTGCGGTCGATTTGACAAGTCAAATGAAGCTGCCGTAACACATTGGTTATACAATATGACCTTATTTCCAAGTCTGGTGGCAGCGAAGTAGAAGAAATGCGTTTGTGCTGTTTTCTCTGTTATCGCGGCTTCTAGCAAGTCAATAATATTGCAATTTCTGAAAGTAAATGCAATAGGGAATGATGTCGATCAGAGCAGTAAGTCGGGGCAGATCTGTTTGGGGCCTTTAAATGGAATTTTTCCAGATCGAGCGTCACTTTTTTCCTCTGCCTTGTAAACAAAGACTAGTTGCATATGGTCTAATCCAGGATTAGATTTACCTGTAATTGGGTCTGCGTGGAGTAAGTTAACTGTTAAATTGCTCTTCAACGAGCTGATGACACCCAGTACGCCTGGGCCAACCATCTGGGGAACACACAGTGATCAGTCTCTAACAAGATGAGAATACAGAGAGCAGTGGTCTACTGAAGGAACAAAAAGCTCTCTGTACACTGTTTTGCAACATATACAATAGATTCAGTACTGCAGTAGTCATGATGAGCAGGACCATAATTATCTCTGTCCACTAAACCCCTCATTGGCTCACCACAATGACAGTACACTACAGACCTTGCAATAGGAAATGGGGACCACATTAACGCCATTCATTGGTGCACTTGGGGGCAATTTCATAATGACGTAGAGTGGCAACCATTAGAGTTGTGGTGTGGTAATGGTAATATTCCAGCTATTGCAGCAGGTGCTTACAGGGGTTATGAGCCCATTCAGGCTTCATCATTACAGAGCAGTTAAGAATTGAAAGAGGATTCACTTAAATCTGAATGTGAAGCAATTTAACACATGCATGCTTCATGTGTTATCGGCTGCAGTATTTGCTTCTTCTAATTTCTTGCCGGCTATTGATCTGTATTTTTACTAATGCTAAACTGCTTTGCAATGTTTGTTTCTGTGTCTGTGGCTGGTGGAATTAAAACCTTAACTCTTGTGGGAAAATCACTGATGGTTTTGCATGCTTATTGTCTTATTATTTTTTTTCAGTCTGTTTTCTTCATTTAAATACTCATGCCTGTTAATTCCTGAGGATTTTTAGAGCACTGGGATCTTATTGTTTTTTGTACTCTGGGCTGCCCCATTGGGATGGGATTATATTCCAGGGGGTGTATGTGTGTGCAGTATACGGCATGCTCTTTTGCAACCGCACTCATAATTCTTAACAGCTTTAGCTAGTGACATCTTACAGAAGGTGGTTTGGAATAGACAATGCAAGACTCAACACAACCCAAGATGGCAACACATAACATCAGCAGCCTATAGTTGCATTACATCAGGTGGTTGAGTCTCTTAATAGCTTTACATTGCACTGTGGGTTTAAAAGAAAGATTCCACGTTGGTATAAATGTGTTTGTTTCCTTTAGGTTAGCTGAAACCTTTTCAAATTACCTCATTACACCTCTCTAACCTCAAGCTGTGCACAGAGCTGGTGAAATAAAGAAATCAAAGCTATTCATACACAGAAGTAAACACATAAGATCTTTAGTTTCAGTGTAACAGATGATACCACATGGGTTATTAACCTGACAGAGAGGGAGTGTCCTGATGGTAGTGTTGTAATGTGTGATGATCCTTAGACGAATATGACATCAATATCATGTAAACGTTATTACAGGACGCACAGTTGGCAAACTCCAATAAAATCTTACAGGATATGCAATATCTTGCAACATTTGGAATATGTGTAACTTAAAAGGCTATGATAATCCCCACATCTAGGGGCTTGGCTGCTAAATTGGCACCAGTGGGTTTCTCTTGAAATGGAGAGTAGGAGGTGAGTCTCAAACGGTCACGACTGTGCATTTTAAAGGTGTGTATCTGTAAAAAGTTCTGCATGCAAATGAGGGTTGGCAATAAATCCTTCACTAACTGGGCCGAATATAAATCATTTGTAAAATATGAATCATTTTCAAAATAAAAATGGCAAGCTTTGAATATTTGCCAATGATGAATAAATAATATGTCACGGTGGAACAAATTACTGTGTTTATACAATAGCGATACGTGGAACTTATTTATTTACATTTAAACAGGTCATTGTATGTATATTTTTTCACATTTCACATTTTTCCATAAACAAAATAATGGGTGTTCTCCTTTTCAGAGTCCAAGCAAGTTAAATTTCCTGGTTGTAAAAAGTGGGGAAAAAAAAAAAAATAGGCCTTTGAAATCTTACAGGGCTCCTATTTCTCATACATTTTATTCCACAATGCAGGTTGTGCTAACCAATAGGATAAACACTGATTAAAATAATGGTAACCTTATAGACAAATGAAAATTACACAAACAGTTATCCCATACAGTTATATATACAAAAAGTTGAGAGAGCCTTTTGTCATACTCATTTCTTAATGCTTTTTCACTAAAGCAGAATTTTTTAATCCTAGATGACAGCTTATATAAATCTGAGCCACTCATTCCTACTATTTTACATCAGTTTAGCATTGCCTAAAAAAATCATTTTAATTTACCACAGCTACAAAAATGGTGCACCTCTGATCGGATTTGCTTTCACCTCCACCGCAAACACCTTAACAACATTCTCATGAGGTTTAAAGGGCAATGGGAGCCTATAATGGAGATTTTTTCTTTTTCAATTATTTTTTCTGCTCCTTTTTGATTGCTGTGTCAGTGTGATGTGGTCTTTCCTTGGCCTGCTGATAGGGAGTGGCCATTTCCATTCTGGAGTGGTTCTGTACATCTTAATTTGAGAGGACACATGGTCGTTTATCCTCTCACACCTCCAGAAGAAGTGCATCTTATCTCCTATCATTGCCATTGTGGATTTCTCCCCATCATTCTTGAGTGAATCCAAACACAGATTGTGGGTGGTTGCAGACAGATTCTGGGTTGTGAGGAGCTCTGAGGCTCCTGACCGCAGTATCAATATTTTTGATCTTGTTAACACGGAAATGTGGGAAATAATCAATGCATTTCTCTCTTGCTGTCAAGTTGTCTTGATGTCTTGATTATAACTAGTTATCATCTTAGTATGGCCATTTAGTATAGCAATTGTAATTGGCCCTCTGTCACTGTTCATTTGTCTCCGTTTTTCAATATTAGGATATAGGCAGAGCACTAAATGAAGACCATGTTTTAAATGGCATACGCCAAAGCACTTTCATATCAATTCTCTGTAATGAAAACTGGAGGGAAAGTGCAAGTCAAGTTTAATAAGTATTAAATCATGTATATTGCAGTTGCAGTTTCTGACTGTATAATACAATACAGTGCAGTATTTTACTGTTGAGATATTATGGAGCTATATTGAAAGGGAAGCTTGAACTGCACAGTCATTCTGCAAGACATTTGTCACAAACATGTTGAGTGCTCATGAAAAAAATAAGCTCACCAAATCTTATCTGTAAAGAGGGCCTCTTCTAAAATCACAACTTTAAAACTAATGTCTCTGCGTGCTCGCTTTTGCACTTTATGGATAATGTTTGGTAACTTGAGGAGCCAGACTGTCTTACTGACCTCAAAGCTTGAAGGATTTTTCTATCATTTGAGCTTCAAGCTTTGTTTGGATGTATGGGATGATGTTTTGATGAATTTGCGGCTGCTGAGGGCACACTGAAGTGGGCCCATTTTATGCAGTCTGCTTGAAATACTCGGCAGCACATCACAGCAGGGCAGATGGTGGTGTGGAATCAAGTGGCATGTTTGGGCGTAGCTTGCTAAATAGTTTGTGAAATACAATTCTGGAAAGTTAATATAATGACCCCATCACTTTTGAGTACAACTCTAACTGTAATCGTAATCAGCTGAATTTCAGAATTCTGTTCTGGCATGTAAACCAGCAATGAAGACTCACCACTTGTTAAGACACACTAACAAGTGATTGATCCACTGGGAGATACTATTTGTATATAGTCAGATCCAAATCACAGCAGTCATCTCAATACACTAAGGTAAAGAAACCATCACGGCCATATGCATATTGTTTATTGTTTTTCCTCCCTAAAAGGTGGTATTGGCATTAGCCCCACAAATCCAGTATCAGTCAGGCTTTATTACAAGGTGAGCATTTTTAGATTCAAATATGTCAAAGCAACAGTGGTGCGGTAAGAGGTCATTTTTGCCACTTCATTATTACCATCTAAATTGAGCTTGTTAGCATGCTTAGATTTCTCATTAGCACTAAACTCAAGGCAATTCAAAAATGGCAAATTGATCAGCATTTGTTGAGCACCAAAACACCAGAAAGTATGGCTAAAAATACCGAATACTCAGTGCTCAGGATAAGAGTGAGAATAGAGCCTCACGAAGAATGCAGTAATCACGAAGATTTCCTATTCAAAAGAGCAAGTTAATTGTATTTAGCTGGCAGGTATTATCTAATTCCAGGTGATTAGAAGGATGGCATCCAAAGCAGAAAGGCCCCATAGGCATAAGATGAAGAATTGCTTCAAACACTTTTGTGGACAAGCAGCTACTGTACATGGTTTCCAGATCTATTGCTCTTGTCACTGTTCTGACTAATGTGGAATAAAGAAGTGGGAAGCTCTCCCCGTTCCCCTGCCAGCTCAGCCATAACATTGCTTAAAGCCATAGAGGTCTCATGTCACCTTCATTAATTAGCCGTATTAGCAAGAGCCATTTGTGGGTATTCACGGACCGTCACAGAATTCCCTTATGTTTGCTGTTATGTATATTTTTGGTCATGTATTTTTCTGTTGTTTGTGAACGAAAAGTAACAGTAAATGAATGCATCATATTAGACAAGGGAGATCAGAGAGCATAGTCATGCATAAAAACCTGATTGTTTGTCCTTACATCAGGGATGGCTTGACCTTTAAGAGTCGATTCATAGTGGTCTGTTTAGAAAAAGACTGAAAGTGATCAGATTTGGGTACGACATTTCTGCAGGCAAGGTCTTAATCACTCGTGGCCTTTACTCTTGAGAGGCTGTCAACATTTTGTATTTTTCCACTTGAACCCCAGACAAAGCCACATTTTGACATTTGGATATTTAGAATTCATCTTCAAAACAGGGCCAAATGCTTTATAAGTCAAAAATGTCATGCCAAATAATATAATAATATAATAAAAAATGTAGTTGTTAGTCTCCCTGAGGTCCAGGATGTCTAGCAACTAACACTGTGGAAGCTAATGGAGAGCCACATGTATGTATGCAGCTATGAAGGTATAAATGAATAAATAAATCCTTTCTCATTTCGTCCTACCAAGATGACAACTATGAAACTAGGATTGGAATTATTAATCTTTACCTCGGATCTGTGCCCCTGTCCAAGCACATAAAATTCCTTAAGAGCAAGAAAATAAAACAAGTCAGGTCATGCTAGTGAATTCAACCTTGTGTTATAAGAAATTACTTGTAAAGGCCATCCATCAATACTTTTTCAAATAGGCATGCTGTGTGATTAAACTTTAAGCACGTTAAAAATGTCACAGGCCATCATCAGGATTGTCGATTTTCATTAAACTGCGGGATCAGTGCCGTGAGTTAGTAGTGCAGGTTGAATTGTAAGATTAGAAAGTCATTTACTTCTCATATTAAATGCATACAGCTACATGAGAATTAAACCTGTTCTCTTTTTTTTTTTGCTATCACTATTTTGAATTTTTATTAATTCCAATCATTCTCTGGCTCCTTCTTGAGTGAATGAATCATGGTTTATAGGGGAAAAAAAATTATAGAAAAATATCAAAAGCATTTCGGCTTGACAGGGATCAATTATTCTTTCCACTTCAATACTGAGGGTAGATCAACTGCAGGCATCAAAGATTGTGACATGAGGCCTTATAATGGCAGTGAAATCTGTAAATAAAGTCCATATTAAATAAAGTTCCTCTGGCTTAACTGACATACTTATACTCCCATGGCGTACACTGTGTACACAACCTACTTGCTTACTTTGAGAATTTCAACAGGGTTGCTTAGTCTCATATCAAACATGGAAAGTCCTGCGCGCCTCAAAAACGATGATTACAGTATTCGAAAATAATTGGCATACCACTTGCTGCAGTTTGGCCTCTGACTAAGTATAACACTAAAGTCTCTAGGCTGAAGAAGATAGACTGGTTGGGGCTGAGGGGAGAGACAGGGCAAAAATGGTATTCATAAAAAGGGATTCCTTCTTGCGATTGCTTTGGTCACAAGACTTTAACTGTTCACCTTCAAAGTGAAAGTTGTGCCCTTTGAAACTTGTATGTTTCATCGGTAAGACACAACTCTTACTTCCAATGGAAACACGAGTGTAGATAAGTCTGCATCTTGCATGCAAACAAGGGCAAACTGGCAAAATCTGCTAACAACCAAAGCAATCAATTGGGTTTTTGGTGCAGCACCCACTGATTTTTCACTGATTTCACCCACAGACAGCCAGTAAGCTCCAGCAACCACTTGCAAACATATCTTTCCCGAGCAACCTGAGGTTGTCAAGAGTTTACTGAGTGATTTCTAGGCCTGTGTGACTGAGGCCTCGCATCGCTAGCTGTGCTGCAGATGAATTCTTATCCTGCTGGCAAAAAAATTGATTGGAAGTCCCAACGTTTTTGCTCTGTAGCGAAGATACCAACAGTAAGTGCTAAGAAGTGTAGTGTTTCAATCCGTTTTTGACCATTATGTGTATGCATAGCATCCCGATGCTAGTACTGCAATGCATGTAGAGTGGACATCTGTGTGCTAACAAAATTTTAAACATAAATAAGGAAGTAAGTAATTTGAGACACAGCACTTGGGTTTTCAAAAGGATAAAAGTGCAGGCTTTTAAAATGTGCTTCTATACAACTATAGTATACTGCTGCTGTAGTAATAAAAAGCTGGTTATTTAAGAAAAGAAAATGGGGAAATTGTTTATCAGTCATTTATGATTTAGATTGCCACACATCTAACACTTATGAGTTTGCAATGTGGCAGTGGAAGTGATGTAGCACTCTGGCTGATGCTGTTGTCTTGCCCTGATAACAAGCTTTGTACAGTCACAGTCCTTTATCAGACCTTTGCATTGCTTTTACAACCCACTCATATGAGCTGCAGGGGCTGATCAATAAGCAGATTTCAACTCTGGTGGTGTGACTCTGCTAAAAAAAAGAAATTATACAGCCGTGTATTATGTCTCTCAGATCCTCTTGAAGATCGTTCTTTTTTCGCTCCTCATCTCATCCGAGCTACATTTAGCTGATTGGAACATCCTCAGTAATGGTGGCCTTTGATCGATTCATAGGTCACAGAGTGGCGAACGGAAGAGGAGTGAGTAGATGAGGAAGCACAAATGGAGCATAGGTTCAGACAGGATCACAGTCATTAATGGCAGCCATATCAGCTGAGCATCGGCTGAACTCCCTAAATGCCATCTTTTCGCCTACACACACATTTACCTATGTAATATATTTAAAGGTCCAACACCTCTGTGTGTGTGTGCACATGCACGTGTTTTCACTTAGTTTGGATCATTAGACCTCTTCATAGAGCTTTATGTGCATAGCCTGGGCTTGATTGAAACTCTCCCTCATCTCTCCTTTCTGTTTTTGCTTTCTTTTTTATTCATTTAAAAAAAGACATTATTCAGTTTGTGTATTTGCATTGAGAAAATTAACTTTACCTATGGAACACCATAGATAGAAATAAAGCAGTGATTTACACACTCACCTACAGTAGCAAGTAAAAGATTTTTTTATTCAATCCTAAGTGGAGACACAAATCCCTGTGGGTCAGGAAGGGTATCTGGCATTAAAAAAAATCTGCCAAATCAAGCCTGCAGAGCTACCTGCTGTGCCAACCCCTTGTGAAAGTGCCGAAAGCAGCTTCTTCTTTATTAGTGATAAAGAAGAAGCTGCGTGTAGTTTCAGCAATGTATAGTGCTGGCTCACTGGTGTGGCTTAGAGACCCGCTAAAAACGCTCACTGTTACAACTCACCTGACTTCTTCCAATACAAAATGTCTGCCACAAAGAAGGCTGTTCTTAGCAACAATGGATCAGCAGAGGTCGAGTAAGCAAGAATAACTGATGACATGTTTTGGTGTAGCGCAGCTTAACATTCCTTCTGCATCTGATTGCTGCTGCTGCTTACAGCAAACTGCTGTTTACTGTTGTTGCTGCTGCACTCCTGCAATTTACTGTCATCTTGGCCAACAACACTGCTTCGTGGGATGTGTTAGGTTTGATGCTCTATGGTAACATTTAGTATGCTGTCATATGTGCATACTGTAGATAACACTGAACAATATTAGTCCTACTGTACCTTCCTAATGTCATTTTCTCCCTTAATAGGAGGTTTGAGCATGGATATTACTTGCAATGGAGCACTTTACCACACATCTAATTCTGCCATGCAACAATAGAGGAATATTTTAAAATAAATAAATGTTTATTTCTAAACAGAAAGTATGTTTCCATTATTCTTATAGAATTGACTGTGTGTCTGGGAAAGTAAGAAATCTCTCTTACAAACAACTAGCAGGAATTACTTGCAAAATGTTTTCCGGGAAGGAAATTGAATGATGAAATATGAAAATGTTTTAGCGTAACAAGAGAGTCATTGCAAAGCAGCTTGCATTAACACCTCAGTAAGAGGTTTAGACAAATATGTCAAGTGGAACCTACTTAGAATACATAAAACCACCAAAACTGCGACTTGCAGCTAAAGTAGCAGGGTTTTGTTTACAGTTCATTTCACTTTTTTAGCTTTTAGTGGGACATGAGAGGTGACACAGAAAGTCAAATAAAATGTCAAACGAAATGAAAACCCATGTAGACTGTCAAAAAATGAAGCACACAGCAGTTTTTTTTTTTTTTTTTTTTTTTTTTTTTTTAAAAAAAATTTTTTATTTTTTTTTTGTTTTTTTTTTTTAAATTAAAAATTGGGAAATATAAGGGGTGATTATCTCACCTCTTTTAAC
>VUQK01015524.1:0-10353 GCA_015106715.1 Bujurquina vittata
TGAAAATAAACTCAGCTTTATTCAGGCTGAACAGGTCAAAAAGGCAAAAACAAAACACACACCGCAGGGAAACATCCACATAAGACGACGACGCGACAACAGGGACCGGAAACACAGGACTTAAATAAGAGGGCTAATGAGGGGAGTGGAAACAGGTGGCACAAATCACAAGACAAGACCAGGGGAAGCAAAACAGAATACAACAGACAGGGACCAGGGGAGTATCAAAATAAAACAGGAAGTCACGACAGGGAACAGAGACACAGACTCGACACGGGAAACAGGACTAGAAAACAACACAGAACCAAACCCCACACTCAAAACCCAAAATAAAACAGACAAAAACACAGAGACACAAAACCACGGGGTCCACAGGACCCCGGACCATGACATATATCTTTGTGTGAGAAGTGTTGAAATGCTGTTGTTTAGTCTGCGTGAGGATTTGTCAGAATGATATCAGTGCAGGAGAATTCCTCAAATCCCTGGATGTCATGAAAAGAGAACAACCATTTGTTTTGCCAGTGTTGTTGTTTTTCGGCGCTGCTGACTCTTTTCTCCCTGGCTCTCTCTCTTGGTTGGTTTCGAGATCTCTTTCCTCATCTGTGTTTCTCACACTCACGCTGTCTGCCTTGTTTTGTTCCAAACAGACACACATATGCGCAGTACGTGCTATGGTGGCTACAAGCGAGGGCAGTGTGTTAAGCCTTTATTTGGAGCTGTGACCAAGTCAGAGTGCTGCTGTGCCAGCACAGAATACGCCTACGGAGAGCCCTGCCAACCATGCCCACCACAAAGCTCTGGTACGCATATTCAAATTGCCCCACCCTTTACACATATAGAGCCACCTCCTGCTGCTTGACAGATGCAAACAGAGACAAACACAGCTTGTGCGTAATTTAAAACACACTTGTCGATGTAAGGATGACCAAATGAAGTGCTGCATCTCCTCCGCATCCCAGATTGGATTTAAAAAAAATATGAAGTCAAGTTGTTGGACAGCGACTCCTGCAGTTAGGAAAGACTGACAGCCAACACGCGCGCACGCTCGCACGCACACACACACACACACGCATGCATGCACGCAGAGTAACTTCTCATTAGTCCTGCCAGTTAAAGTTTCGGTATCAAAAGATGCCAGAGCTGCACCAAATTAAGAGTCTTTTTTATACACATCTAGGCTAAATGAGAAAGCATGTAAATGTATAATGACATGGTATTAAAGGTCTTGCTTTGAGATTTCTTTGATTTTGGCAAATGTGATATTCCTTCAGATGCTGTTTTTACTCCCTTTATCAAGCAAACTGTGCTGTTTGTGTGTTTTTAGCTGAGTTCCTGGCTCTGTGCCCCACTGGCATCGGAACAACCGGCGATGGACGGGGTAATGCTCACAAGTCTGTCTTTTTAAAACATTGACCACCTTGAAATCAGGCATTGCCACATATAATTAAGGCAGTCATAGCTTAGGGTTTTTCCCCCCAAAGGCATGTTCAACAGTTTATTGTTTTTGATTTTGCAGATATTAATGAGTGTGCCCTCGATCCTGAGATCTGCCATAACGGAGTGTGTGAGAACATGTTGAGGACGTACAAATGCACCTGCAATGAAGGTTTTGAAGTAGACCTGACAGGGAAAAACTGTATTGGTAGGTGAACCGTCCTATAATATCCTTGTCTTCTTAGAAATTTTAAGCCTTGATATCAAAACCCAGTACCAGGAAAGTTATCGTGTGTCTCTGTCTGTGTTTTCAGATATCGATGAGTGTCTGATGAACAGGTTGCTGTGTGAAAATGGTCTGTGCAGGAACACGCCGGGGAGTTTCACCTGCCAGTGTCCCAAGGGATTTCGCTTTGATCCTGAGACAGACGTCTGCGAGGGTCAGAGACCCGTTCAATCTGTTGTACAGCGCAATGTGAATTTGTCGCTGCATCTGCTGTAACTCAGATTTTGTTTTTGTGTCCCACAGATGTGAATGAGTGTGAGTCTAGCCCTTGTATTAATGCGGATTGTGTGAACAGCCAAGGGTCCTTTGTGTGCTTGTGTTCAACGGGCAGTTCCCTGGACAGCACTGGGCTGGAGTGCATTGGTAAGTGCGCAACATAATGTTTTCATTTGGCATTGTCACCAATACCAATACTTTAAATTGCTAATTTTTTTATGCATTTGAAATAAATAATAGTGATATATAGTACAGATTGATTCAATACTACCATTTATTAGCATTTTGCTTTGTTTAAAGTAGATCAGTATAGATTAAAAATGAAACTTTGTAAACTTTTGCATAGACCTTAGGTTAACCATAGCCATAGGCTGTTGTTTTGACATTTTCTCCTCAAGAGCCCTCCTACATAAGAGCAGTGTGACTGCTAATAAGCTTATCAGCACTTTTCTTAGTTCCAATAATCAGTAGAGATTAATGTAATAATGCCTCGTGTATAGTGCCAAAACAGCCAAGCTGCTTTATTTAAATCGGTTGTTTAGTAACTGAGACCTGTTTTATAAACCAGAGACTACTAAGAGCACTTGCTGGCTGAAGATGGTCAATAATCGCTGTGAGGTCAACATCAACGGGGCCACACTGAAGTCCCACTGCTGTGCCACACTGGGAGAAGCTTGGAACAGCCCATGCGCCAAATGTGAAAAAGGTGATCGATAGTTACATTTATTTGAATGTTTTTGTTTTTTTTAATAGCTTTTATTTTATCAGATCCCTTCATTGATTTCCAATGTGTTTTTTGCCTTTCTTTGTTCAGATCCAATCTGTAGTAAAGGCTTTTCTAGAGTCAAAGGAAACATCTGTGAAGGTAAGTGCTTCTTTGCTGCTCTGCTGCCCCTATTCTGGAAAGTCAGACTTGCACACTTATTGGTGTAATGTTTTCTCTGCTGACTGTCAGATGTGGATGAGTGTCAAGTATTTCCTGGAGTGTGCATCAATGGCAAATGCATCAACACACCTGGCTCCTTTTTCTGCCAGTGTCCCTCAGGAATGACTGTAGACGTCAGCGGCAGGATGTGCATCGGTATTGGTCATTCTTTATACTTGTGTAATTTGTACCAGTTCATAGTCTTATATCAAATAGATTTTAAAAATGTGTTTGTGACATCCAGACCTGCGCACGGAGCTGTGCTACCTCACGCATGAGGATGAGCGCTGTGGGACTCCCATCCCAGGGAGGCACCGTGTGGATGCCTGCTGCTGCTCAGTTGGTATTGCCTGGGGTCCTGAATGTGATGAATGTCCGGAAAAAGGGACTCCGGAATTTAACCAGCTCTGTCCTCGGGGCCCAGGCTTCTCGCACAGGGGTGACTTTATTAACGGCAGGCCCTTCCTTAAAGGTGTGGTATTGTTCCCAAATAGCCTGCATTGGTTGTTGGATCAAGTGTCTCTGACCTGTCTATCCCTCTGCTCTGTACCTCAGATATTAATGAATGCAGAATGATAAGCACTCTGTGCTCTAATGGGAGGTGCAGAAACACCATTGGTAGCTTTCGTTGTCGCTGTGATAACGGTTACGCTCTGGACTCTGATGAGAGGAATTGTACTGGTGAGTAAAACTGAAGCTGATTGCTCAATCAGTTGGTGAGTGAAAGGGGATATTTTATGCTAATTTTATGCTAATTTTATGCTTCATAGTTTATTAATGTTGTAGTTTACAGTTTGACTCCACTAAAGTGGCTTATTTATGTCATATTGGGAATGACACAACCTCTATTTATTCTCTCTCTGGAGCCAGCTGTTTAGCTCCTGTCTGTTTAAGCCCACCGGTTTCTTCTAATTGGCTGCCCCTCTCTTTTTTTGTAAAAATGAACTCTGAGACAATTTCTTTATAGATTTCTAACTAGAAGCCTTTAATCTACTTCGAGTCAGACTGAGCATGAGCAGTTTGGCAATTCAAAGATGTCACACGCAGACCTTTGAACTTGTAATCAGCATGTTAGTAAAACAGAAACACATATAGAAGAGTGATTTATTGAATTTATTCGGCAGATAAATCTGCAATGAAAATAATGTTTAGTTACACTAAAACATTTTGACTGGAGTCTCAGCTGCGCCATTGTGTCTCTGGAAGTCTAACCATCCTTCATCAACTTCGCTTTCTCTGAAGCCCTCTGCCAGCGCTGATTAAAGCAAAGTGGTGTAAAGCCATTGCCGCCATTCACCTCATTCAGTCTAATGGGAGTCTGGCTGGCTTTGGGGACTTGTTGGAGCCGATTCCTGTAGTCTGGTTAGCTACATTGCTGCTCTGTTAAAATGTGCACACATCACTTTAGGTTTAAGTGCCATTTCTTTATTCTGAAATAATTTATAGGCTCCTAGTGAGTAAATGATATCTGGGACCTTTTAACCCCACATGAGTGAAATCCCAGCCCAAATGGTTTGTGGTAAGTGTTTCAAAATGTGGATTAAAGTCAAAAGGGATTAGACCGTTAGCTTTAGGCTTTTAATTCACCCTTTAATCTTATTATATAGTCTGGCTTTCATGTAGTTAACTATTTTTAAATATTCTGTGCTTTGTAACTTTATTTGCCCACTAGTTTATGCTCCAATTTCTGCTGATTGTATGTTACAATATATAAATGCGTTAAATGTGTTCTCTGTACTTAGACATCGATGAGTGCCGCATCTCTCCAGACCTGTGTGGACCGGGCACCTGTGTCAATACGCCTGGAGATTTTGAGTGCGAGTGCTTTGAAGGTTATGAGAGCGGCTTCATGATGATGAAAAACTGCATGGGTGAGCACTGAATCGTCACACAGCAATACCTGCAGACTCAGAATGTGCATATGGTGAATCACCTCCTCATCTTCACATGATTTGATACAGCAAAATGCAGAGACAGTGTGCTTTCATTTGAAATCATTCAGTCTTTGAGGACATGAGTGAGCAATTTGATCATCCTATCAGCTCTCTCATATACTCTGTTATAGGGGCAGTATCTGAGTGCAGCACAGCTAGTAAAGGTTTACAAGTATATGGAAGGGCTGCCACACAATCACAGCCCTGCCATCTCCTTCACGTCCCCCCGTGGGCCATAATCTGTGGATGAGGTGCCTAGGCTAGTATGCCAGACCAGGACCTCACTGTTTAAGCAGATGATGTAATCTAAAATTTTCAGGCTGTGTACATTTGTGTGTGAGTGTGTGTATTTGAGAGAGAAAAGAAAGTTTAATTCACTTTATCTGAGCTCCCATGGGGTGTTGAATGGGTTTAGTCTGCACAGCCCAAACGTCATCACAATCGCTTCACAAAACCATAAAGTCTTAAAGATAATCTTTGTTACATACCATGCTTGACCCGCATGCGAGGGACACGCACACCAAAATGAATTATATTTGCAGCTTCAAGTCTTAATACTCCAGCATCTGTGAAAAGACCTAATGGTCTATTTCTGTTCTGCTCTGCCTTTTTTTTTTACACCATTTGATTAAATTCTTTGGAGAAGTCATTTGAACAAATGGTGAGACTTAATACTTTTGTTGGCCCAAAGCCGTCATTAGCCAGAAATTGGCAAAAAAAAATTTACTGCTGTGGCAAAAAAGCAGCTGGAAGTGGAAATAATGTGGGCAGAGCTACAATCATAAACTGCTGGTACTGAATGGGCTTGCAGGCTGACTGAAATAACGTAATCGTGCTGCTATATTGACTCGGATATAACAAGTACTTTCTGACTGCCAGTCCCAAAATCTTTGTTAAAATGGAAACAGAATTTCTGAAATCATCAGTCCAGTGGGTTTCATTGGAAATTGCTGAGAGGTGAAGCAAATATTTGCATTAGCCTGAATATCTGTGCTTGCGTCTTTGTGTTCACTGTTCTGCTTTCCCCAGACGTCGATGAGTGTGAGAGAAACCCTCTGCTGTGCCGAGGAGGTGAGTGCGTAAACACAGAGGGCAGCTTCCAGTGTGTCTGCCCGGAGGGACACGAGATCGCACCTGATGGATCGGCCTGTTTAGGTGAGTGTAAAGGTCATCACAGAGGAGAGTCTTCCACAAACCTTCCCCTCTTTTCTGCTTTTCTCCCTTCACTGATTACTGCACATTAGGCACTTTCTACTGTATTTTTTACTGAGGTGAAATAAATACAAAAAAGGCTGAAAATATGATTAGTAATTGCAGATGTTCCTTTATGTTCCCATGTTTCCACCTCTGTGTGTGAGCTCACTAGAGTCCTCATTAAAGTGGGAGTTGAATTTGATAACGTGTAGGATATAAAGTCTTTCGTTAGATAGACGGGCTCTAGGCCAGTGTGTCTGCTTTCACATATGCTGACATGTGCGCACTAAAAAGCATCTGCTTGGATTTCTCACAAGAGGAAGTCACAGAGAAATGAAAAAGTACTTTAGTAACCAACAAATTATGTTTCTTTTTTCTTTACAGATATCAATGAATGTGAGTTGAGTGACAGGCTGTGCAAGAATGGCCAGTGTGTGAATATGATTGGCCGATACCAGTGTACCTGCGACACAGGATACAAATCCACTGAGAACAGACTGGAGTGCGTCGGTATGTTCTGACTGTCATGAGACTGTTTCTTTAAAGAATATATCTTTTGAGGTTATTGTCAACAGTTTGTGTGTTTTTCCCATTGTTTAGACATTGATGAGTGTACCATTGAGAACGGTGGCTGTGAGACTTTCTGCACCAACTCAGAGGGAAGCTATGAATGCAGCTGCCGCGCTGGGTACGCCCTGATGCCCGATCTAAGAAGCTGTACTGGTGAGTAGCCGCGTGTCCCATCTGTCATTGTCATATAGTTGGGATTTATACATTGCACACATGGCAGTTCAAAAATACCTCCGTGTTTGTGTTTACAGCTCACCAAAAAACCTTCCACTGTATATACACAAACACAAAGATGTGGCAGTGACTCGGATGGTGCATAATTAAAGAAAGACACAGTTTGAAGACCATTCATTTGTTATCAACTTCTAAAGTTATGACAGATGGTGTCTGTAAGGAGCTCCTTTTGGAGAATGAAAGCAGGTTTCAGGTGCTGTTCATAGATGCGCTCTTGTGGTGCTTATTCCTTTAATTACCAGAGACAGATATACAGACACAGATCCCAGCAGTACATTTCTTTTAGAGAAATGTTCAGGTTATTGCAAAAGTCCTGTCCGGAATTGAACTTCCTTATGTATGAGTAACAGAGTAAATTAATTCCTGGCTTCTGTAGTGTTGTTCTTTCTCTTTAGAGCTGCTGTGTCCTGTAACCTCACCATTTGGATATCTTGGTTTTAAAAATTTTTGGGTTTTTTCCACCCCTTTGTCTCTCTCTTTGCTATTCCTATTTCCTCTTCAATTCTCCTTTCTGCTTTCTCCAATCTTCAGATATCGATGAATGTGAAGAGAGCCCAGACATCTGTGATGGAGGCCAGTGTACGAACACACCAGGGACTTACCAGTGTCTGTGTTTTGATGGCTTCATGTCATCTGAGGATTTGAAGACCTGCCTGGGTAACGGATGTTCTTTTTATAGCCAAAATAAAACACTGCAGCTACACCAACTATATCTGCACGTTTATTAGATCCGGGGAGGGGGTTCTCGCATTTACTGAAACTACATAATGAGTATCGTCAAGGTTATCCAAAATATGAGTCATGAGAATAAGACTTAATGACTCAGATCTATGAGTCTGTGTATGAGAAAACGGATGAGTGCTGTTGTTGATTTATAAAATAGCGAACATTGTGTTAGCGGGTCTGAGCAGGGAGGAATGTGTGACATTTAGACGTCTGGTTCCACTGAGTGAGAAAACAAAGACCCGACTTCCAAATGGATCTGCATAAACTGTCCGTTATTTCCGTATTTATTCAAAGTAAACACGTTTTAAAGCCTCAGCAAAGTTCATGATGTCATTTTTTTTGTGACTCATTGACACCTATGTTATACCTTATTTAAAACTATTTTTGGCAGGCCAAATATACAAAAGTGAATTCAGCACTATTATCTGTCATAAACGTTTCCTTCATTGTGGTCACGTTAAGCAAATTAACATTCTTGACTTTTTTCTTTGAACTTCATCCCTCTGTTCTTACCTCACTGTCTAGATGTGGATGAATGCGAGTTAAACCCGAACATCTGTCTGAGTGGAAACTGTGAGAACACCAAGGGATCCTTCATCTGTCACTGTGACCTGGGCTACTCTGTACGCAAGGGAACCACAGGCTGCACAGGTGAGCGAAACACACGTAACCATACAGAGCCGCAAACAAATTGGTCTAACGGCGAAGAAACGTGAACAGAAGTGAAAGGATGAGTCAGTCGAGGTCGGCTGCTAGTTAAGCGGTGACGAAAGCGTTTGTGTGTGTGTGTGTGTGAGTGTGTGTGATGTTTAACGGCATTAGGGAAAACAAGTTGAAGAGGGGTCAGAAATGAAAGGATGCAAACGGAATGTCTGTCTAACCCGAAGCAGCTCTAACATCACTCATCATCATTCAAGAGCTGCTGTCTGAGTTGATGAGAAACACGCTCACACATATACACACATACACACACATAAACACGTGCGCACACACGTGCGAACACAAACATCCAGCATCCGTAACAGCAGCGGGAGCAGTGAGGTCACTGTCTTCTGTCAGATGTATGCATCATTTTGCACCTTTGTTTATTCTTTTGTTGCTCTTTCATTAGGGTCAGTTAAACATTACGTGATGGTTGGAAGAGTTCGGCAGCACGTAATCACCTGTAACGGCTCCAGAACACATAAATACAACGTCTGTCCGGCCACTAGAATCCTTTGCTAGGTTGGACTCGCTTCTCGTCTAGCAGGAATTAAGTCTGATTTATGAGGCTACTTAAAAAGTGTGCGGTTGGAGGCTAGTTGTGAATTTGGCCAGTGATTTTATCTGGCCTCATCTCTAAACTGAGTCAAACACAGAGTCAGCAGCAGCACCTTTCCTTCAGACGCAAATAAACAGATTTTTCTGAACTGTTATCCGTCCCGCACACACATACACACACCTCTTTCTCATTCTTAACTTATTTAAATGTTCATACAGTATTTTTCTTGTTTTCCCGAGATTGCAGCGAAAGCAGCCAGTTCTGAATCACAGCTTTGGAATTTCATCCCAGACCAGGGAATCAAAACGCTAATTCCTCTCACAGACAGGCAGGATGTCTTCTTATAGACAAGCAACAAAACCTGCTACTCTTTTTGGAGAAGATCCCTGCCAAATAAATTCAGACAATGCGCAAGAAATTGGTTGGTATTGTTCAGCTGCCTTATGCGACCTCGTTGGTATGCAGGGACTAAACCTTCTTGCGTGTGTGTGAGTGTGAGTGTTAATGAGTGAGTGGTACTCTTAAGCACAGATATGATCCAGCTGTTTATGAGGCTCCCACAAGAATTATTTCTGTTTTTATTCAACCATCCTAAGAACTCAGGGGCAGGGTATGAGTATTTGTGTGTACACTCAAGAACTTTTGTGTGTCTACATGTGTATTGGAAAGTTTGGGCTGGGTGGAGACGTATTGGTAGAGTTTACAAGGATGGAAGCATCTTAAGGGGGTGATCATTATCAGAATTTATGGTTTGTTGTCTTTATCGTCTCTGAGCTAAATGACAAAACACTGAAACAATTTTGTTAAAGCAAGACTATGCAGCTTTAAAAATAACAAATTACACCATCTGCCTTTTTAAAGTGAAAACTTGGATTCCAAAGTGTCAAAGTAAATCCTTGGTCAGTTTTACCACTGCAGCAGCAAAGGGTCTGGTATGACCAATAACTTATTTTGGACTAATTGTGGCATTTCCCCCCCCCCCGACAACTTTTATTATTTTTGCAATAAAAAAGCCAACAATCAAACATATCAAAATAAGTATTGTAATGATTCAAAAATTAAGAAAAAAAACAACAAAACAAACAAAAAAACCCAAACAAACTCAAAAATCAAGTGAATGCCCTCAGCAAAACAAAAGCAAATGAATAAAATGAAATAAACAACACTTTTCCAGGTTGCCTGTTGTTTTAACATTACAATGTGATATGCATCAGTCTGGAACACTAGGGAAACCCAGTTTCCCTACATAATCATAGAAACGATCCTAATTCTGGCAAATTTTAGATGCTGTGGATGCACCTTCAGTCAGAGTCAGATTGGATACATTTTAATTCTCAATCTGATCCTGCTATTAACCATGCAGGGTATGACAAGCCGCTTAAACTGGTTAACTATTAATGTTAGTTAACTATTATAGTTAACTTACTATGACTATAGATTAGGGCTGCAACGATTATTCGACATTGTCGACAATAATCGACAATAAAAATAGTTGACGACGAATTTAATTGTCGATTATAGTCGTTTTTTATTATTGGTGATTTTTTTTACGGAGTGAGACGTCTTCCCA
>VUQK01015525.1:7766-18185 GCA_015106715.1 Bujurquina vittata
TTGTGGTTGCCAAAATAATAAAAACCCCCCTTAACACATCAAAAAAAAAACAGCCTCCTTCCTTTTTTTTTTTTTTTTGGGGGGGGGGTCTTCTAAAAGGGTCTGCTTTGGGAATTTATTTGGATAAATGAACCCAGTTAGATGTGTGCATGCCTGTGTATGTCAGTACGTATGGCTTTGTGTGTAAAAGTAGAAAGAGCTAAATGAAACGATTCAATCATACGCTGCACACATTGCAGCTATGACAGATGAACATTTATCCAGAACACCTGGGAAAAATGTTTCCTTTACAAGTTCACAGAACAGCTCACTGCTATACAGTGGCGCGGCAGTCTCGTAGGGGGATAAATCGTTCTTGTTCCCAAACATTTCATTACTTCATTAGCATATTAAAGTCATACACCAGTGCACTACTCTGAAAAAAATAAATGCTGCAGTCCAGGGAAGAGTCTTAAGTCATACAGCAAGTCAGCCAAAGGAACTGAAGGAAAAGGAGACAGTAATGTAATCAGCTAACAGAGCAGCTCACTAACAGACTGACAGTGTCATCACCAGAGCCGCGTCACTGGAAACAGCTAAAACACTTAGGAACGAGGTATATTAAATTTGATTTTTTGAAGCAAGATATATTGAACATCCTACAGTTGTTATAAACTTGTCACAGCTCCCTGGTGGAAAAATTCAATAATGCGAAGGCTTTCTGTAAATATATATCTGGCATTTCGACATTTGTGGAAAAAAACAAACAAATATAAACTGATATATCAGCCGCACAGCTTGATCAAAGGTAGACATTAAAACGCATCACATTGGGCCCTGACAATTGTGATGACCACTGTTTGCTAGTTTGCTGACATTTTAGAGGCTAAATAATTCATTCTTTTTTTTAAACTGAAAATTAATGAATAATTAATGATGTTAAAAAAAACAGGTTGCATATATTTAGGTCAGAGGCAGAAGATAATGTCCGCATAAACACTGGCAATATCCAAAAGGAAGGCTGCTGAACCTGATTGAAAGAAAATGTTATTGAGATGTGCAGTGACGCGAACTAATGGATATCACACAGACTGACATTTTAAAGAACAAAGCAGTTGGGCCACAACTGATTAATAACAGGCTTTCTCCATCCAGAAAGATGCTTATTAAAACATGAAATTTTAATGAATCAGTCCTCAAAGCGTTGTCCACGAGTCGTCCAGTTGTAATTTGTTGAAGCTTTTAGACGATGGTATCTCTTTAGCCTGGCAGAGAGGTGGTAAAGAGACCCTGACTGGCAAATATGTGGCATAAATGTAATTTTCAAATAACTAATGAATTTGTTACACTTCTGATTTACATTTAAATGAAAACCTTTTATCTGCTACTCTACCTACTAATGAAGAAACTCTGCTTTGACAGATGTGACTCCTCTTCCCTTCATAAATGGAGCGAATCAACGCTATAATGTTGCACAGCGTGTGAACTACACTTAAAAATGCTTGAAAATAAATCAAGCATAAAAATAAAGCCTGTTTACACTTTTGCATCTCCTGCTGCATTATCTGTTTTTTTGCATAAACGCGTAAATGGAGGTCAAGGCGATGAATAGGAGCGGATTAGAAAAGGCGCAATCATTTGTGTGTGTCGGACTGGCTGGAAACCTTATCACTTGGGCACAGATAAAATACACTCGCAACACTTTGTTCTAAAAAAGAAATGTAACATTTTATGGGTCACAGCAGCAGAAGATAATCAGCATCTGAATATTGTTAATATTTGATGGTGATCTCTTAGATATATCCTGTTGATGTTATGCTACTGATTAAAATAAATAACATGACAAACAGGATTTTGCATGCATCTTTTCAATGTGTGAAGGTAACTTTTAGTTTGCACTAGTTTTAGACTACTAGTGTTTGGACACGTTACACAAATAAAGCGAGTTGAGTGAATGAAAATGACCTAATTTTGGCATAGTCCTTTAAAAAGTTACTTAAGTTACTGATAAATAAAAGATTAATAAATAAAGATCTAATTCTTCTTCCTTTTTGAGCTGTATTCATGACTTGATACAAAATAGTAGAAGATTTTGTTCATTAGGATTTGTTCAAATAATGCCATGGCAAATCTATGGAATAGTATATGCCATACTCCATAGATAGCATAAAAGAGGGACACAGCCACAGTGATCTTACGCAGTTGTAAAGACCAGTTTCTATCAGTTACGACTAATTACCAAAGCAAAATCCTACTTTCCTCCAAAGGACCTCATATTCATGCTTTCATCACCTCTAGATTGGACTACTGCAGTTCTTTCAGGTCCTGAACGATCATCTCTTCATTGTTTGCAGTTAGTCCAAAATGCCCCTGCACGTCTTTTGACAGGTATTAAAGCATGATCACATCACTCCAGTTTTAGCAGGTTTATATTGGCTCCCCCTCCAATTTTGTATTGATTTTACAATTCTTTTAATTACTTTTACAGTTTTAAACGGAATGGCAACTACAGTAGCTACCTAGCTTAGATGCTCAATCTATATAACCCTAAAAGAGCACTGAGATCATCTCGCCAGATGCTCTCAGCGCAGCCGAGGTCTTGTTTGAAGCACAGAGGGGATCTGGCTTTTGACTCTGGAATAACCTGCCATTTTATATTCATACTGCAAAGTCTACACAGTCATTTAAATCCGCTCTAAAAACTTACCTTTTTACCTTGGATTTTAATTCAAGTTCAGTTTGAGTCCCATGAGGTTATATGTTGTGGTGCCTCTTTATTAGTCATATTTAGTATATCATATTTATTGTATTTGTTTGTTTTTAAGTTCTACTTATTCTAAGGAATAAAATTTACATTGATATTAGGTTTGGATGCAAGATTAACTTTTGGCCACTGACAGACACACATATCAGCTAAGTAGTACTAAGTGATGGACTAATAAAACTAACAAAACACCTGAATTTCCAATTTCTTGGATGAAGATACTGTACAGTACCACAAAAACAGAGAGACTGGAATTTGCCAATATGCACATTGACAAGCCACAAGCTTCTGGGAGAATGTCCTTTGGACAGATTAGAGAAAATCTGAGCTTTGTGGCAAGTCAGCTCTACGTATGTTCAGTTACAAAAATGAAGCATACAGAGAAAAGAAGACTGTACCTGCTGTGAAACACAGAGGAGACTCAGTTACGTTATCTGGCTCCTTTGCTGCATCTGCTACATGGTGTCCTGTGTAGGGTATAATGAAATCCCAAGCCTGTCAAATTCCAAAAAATATGTGCAGAAAGTTGAAGTTACTCAAAATTTTTTCTGAAAAATTTAAGTAACTTCGCCTTTCTGTACATACACATTTTACTGTGCATTTTGGAGCAAAATGTGCTCCCTAGTGTCAGAAATCTTCGTCTCAGTCGCAGGTCATGGGTGCTCCAACAGGGTAATGACCCAAAACGCACAGCTAGGAACACCCAGGAAAGGCTAAAAGCAAAACATTGGACTGTTCTGAAGTGGCTCTCTATGATCTAAATCCTAGTGAACATCATGGAAGGAAATGAAATGCAATCTGGAAAAGGCAGTGGGACAGAAAACCTCATTGAGAGTTACAGAAATCACTTGATTGCCTCAAAAAGTTATGCAACAAAATAGTAAGGGTACCATCTGCAGGAGGCTTACAGTGATACTTTATAAGCATAAAACAAAATAAAACAACACCAACAACCTTTTTCCAGCTTAGGAGATAGTATGAATGACTTTAAGCAATTCTATAATAAGGCTACTTACTTCCCCCAACCCTTTGTTTTGTTAGTACTACATTTTGATATAATGCTTTAGTAATGCGAAGATGGTGAGGTTAAACCACTCCAGCATATGGCGCATGCCCACCAAAGCATGACATATTTACAGTGTAAGATGGAGAGATTTTGTTCATTTTATAAATAAGTCACTCAATAATTTCATCTTTCAAGTAAAAAACTTTGAATTACTATTTGAAATTATTTGCGATATAATTTTTCTTCTTTCAGGTCTAAGAACCTGAACTTTTACTCCCTTATTTTATTGCATTTTAGTGTTTTAAATTAAACCCTAATTTAAAAAATATACATTAAGATTTCATTTTAAATTGGGGGGAATTACACCCTTTGTTGTGGCCATATTATAAGGTGCCACCAAAGCTTCATCCCACTTAGAGGTGTTATGAAGGAGGGAAACTGTCCATCAAGCCTCAAACCATTTTATTGAATCTGGCTGTTTAATGGTGTAAAGTTGGGCATTTTAATATGGGAGTGTGTGTGTGGATTGGCTCCCTTTTGAAGCCAACCTCAAACGACACCTAGAGGAACTGCAGTTTCTGTTACTTCCACATTGGCTTCATTTTTAACTCCAGAGGTTTCCCCTTTGAATATTCCTAGACACCAGCCAACAGCATTTCAGCCACATGCTCCTCTGTATCTAAGATTTACTGACATTAAACCAATACCTTAACCTGAACGGGAGATCAATTCTGGTGTTCTGTTTCCTGCATTTGTGACACAATGCCAGAATATTGTATGACTGGCTGCAGCCGACTTCATGTTATATTCAGTTGCCTGAAGATTTCTTTCAGTCTTTCCCAAACAGCTTTTCGGTCAAATGAACTAAGGCCATTATTATAAAATACATTCAGTTCCATCAGCAGGTCACTCTAACGGCGCTGTGATGGATGGGCAATTTATCAAAGTCTTTTCCTGCCGTTATGAGCAGGTAAGCATGTTTTAAATGAGTTCTATGACACACCAATGACAAAGATAAAATGCCAACACACGGCATCCTGAACACAGAGGATATGCTTCTTGATTAGATCAAAAAGTTTTGATGGTAATGATTAAGATATACAGTAGAGTAATGTGAAAAAGAAAGTTTGCAAAGCACTCTGTGCAGTTCTGGAGTGGACATCCCAGCAAGGTCAGACAATACTCAGAGAAATTGCAAAACCCGAAGAGCTTCAGCTCAGACTTTAAAGTTCATGACAGATTTAGAAAATGACTGAACAAATATGGCTTGGCAAAATTTAATCTAAAGAGACCACAAGACTTCTGGATGATTGACCTGTGGAGTTTGAGGCAAGACCAAAGTGAAGATGTTTGGCCATAACACACAGTGCCACACTGGGCAACCCCCCCCAAAAAACAAAACCCTAGAAAACAAAGCATACCAGCACAAACGCCTCATGGCAGGGTGATGATCTGGGCCTGTTTTGCAGCCGCAGCATCTGGGCATATTGCAGTCACTGAGTCAGTCATGAGCTCCTCTGTATAGAACAAGTATTCTAGAGTCAAATGTGAGGCCATCTGCCTGACAGCTGAGGCTTGGCCATAACTGGGACAATGAGCCCAAGGACACCAGCAAATCTACAACTGAATGGCAGAAGAAGAAGAAAAAGAAGAAGCAGGGTGTTGCAGTGGGCCAAAGTCCAGACTTCAAGCTGATTGAAATGCTGTGGTGAGACCTTAAGAGAGCTGTGTATAAGCAAATGCCCACAAATCTCAATGAACTGAAGGAATGTTGTAAACAAGAAAGGGCCAAAATTCCCCCGCAGTGATGTGAGAGACAACAAAAAAGTTATTTCAAGTTACTGCTACTCAAATTGGTTTCACAAGCTACTGAATCATGAGGTGTATTTAATTTTTCACAGGACTATATAGAGCTGTGAAAACTTTTCACATGACTGTATATACAGGAGAGACACAAAGAGAAGTGATTATGTTCACTGACTGTCAACTTCATGTTTGTCACAGATCGAGGTGATTATGATGTTTAAATACTTTACCTTCCCTCGATTTGATAAATGCCAGCATGCTATAGTGCTATTAAAGCTTTGAGGCTTTGAGCGGGTTTGTAATAAACAACATTATGAAATTCAGATACTCAAGTAGATTTTTTTTCTCTAGGTTTCTAAGGAAGTGTGATAAAAACTGATTGCCATGATAAATAAAAAAAAAAAAGTACACAAGCTAAAGTAATGAAGCTTCATTTTCACATTAACTCACGAAATCAATCAAAACTTGTGATGCTAATAGAAAATACTGACTTAGCTGATGGACCCCATTGAAGCAGAAAATAATCTTACACTGCAGTAAGTTCAAGGAAGGTGCTTTACCAAATGCTGAATCATGTAGCTGGTTGAACAGAAATTAATTACATTAGCAAAACCTTTACTATCATTATTTAATAAATATGATAATAATAATAAGGACACGTCTATAGAAAAAAAAGATGATTGCCTTATCTTACTGCGGATTACACTGATTCTGATATATTCTCACTTTTATCCCCTCTGCCAATGACATGCAGCACATAATGTCACACGGCTGACATTCAAGCGGACTCGTTTTCAGATCTATTGCATAAAAACAGTGCCAAGTATCTTTACACCAAAAATACAACGTGTGAATCTATTATAATGGAGTGTATGCATCATTGCCACCACAGACACAGTGGCCTGCTGAAGTGCTCCACCACTGACACACCTTTCCTTGTCATTTAGCCAAAGGGGTTTCTACAAGGGACATGGAGTGTGACTTCCAATTAGTTTTCAGGAGATTTATTCATGGAACTGTTAAAATGTGTTAAAGAATGTTAACGGCGTAATGGATTTTAAATGACTGCCACACTGCAACGCTACATATAGCATAGTATGAGCATTAATGGGTTTTGTATGACCCTTTATGTAAATGGCAAGCTTTAAAGCTTCATTTGGCTGACGCTTGTGCTTTTAATGAGACAAAACACAATACATTTACTAACAGTTTATGTACACTTTAAAAATTTGTTTGTTTTCCTAACAGATATCTAAATCTCATCTGTAATGTGCCAGTGCACACGTCTGTACGGTTCCTCTCAACCATTCATCAAGCTTATTGGTAATTCTAAATAAATATATAAGAAATAATCTATAGTGCAGTAAAGTGCTCCTGTGGACAGCTGTGTTTTGAAAATGCCATGTATGTGTTACAGAGAGGGAAAGGAACACCAAGAGTGGAGGAGGATGTGTTTGGTGTTCAGTGGTCTTATAATGTAAATATTCATTTTGTCAAAGTGAAGAGCACATTATTTAGATATACAACAAATTAATGTCACATTGGCTAAGCTTTTTTAAGCATTTTTTCCCAATAATGTCTATTTATTTTGCCTGTTTTCCATTTTATTAGGATTAAAGGAGGATTTTCATCAAGGGAAATATTTCGTGATCCTTCTTTTAAGTCATAATAGCACAACTGAGACTTTTAGTCCTTTATCTGTATATATCTGTATCTTAAAATTGGTTAAGCTCTGGATGTCGTAGGGCTGTCTTGGTTGACATGCCTCTGTAACGTCATGTGGAGATGTGGGGTGGTGCCACTGGACTGGCAGACTGGGGTGGTGGTCCCCATCTTCAAGAAGAGGGACCAGAGGGTGTGCATGGGAGTTACCCATCAAGTCTATATGCGTTTTGTGGACTTGGGGAAGGCATTCGACCGCATCCCTAGGGGTATCCCGTGCAGAGTGCTCCTGGAGTATGGGTGTCATTCAGTCCCTGTACAACTGCAGTGAGATGGATGGATGGATGGATTTGAGTGCTTCAAATCAGTAGTATTTGTAAATACAATACTACTTTGTTGTTGTAGCTGTTAAGTTGAAGCTAATTTTAACTTAGACACTGTTAGAACCAACAAACTTTTTTGTGTATTTTTAATGTTGTGTACGTAAAGTAAATAAACCTAAAGTGGTCAAAAGTAGCATGCAATGGAAATTTAAGAACATGACATTTGCACTCAAGCACAGTTTCAAAGACTATTCAGAAGCATTGCTTTATTATTGAACTACCTTACCACGTTCCCCGGCAGACTATAATTTTGAACCTAGCAGTGACTCATCAAGCACTAATCAGTCGAGACTTCCCATTCTATACATATATATGCACAATACTGGGTAAAAGTCTTGAGTCCACCCTCCTTTCTCTATATTTTGCTTCCAAGGAGCCAAACATCCTTGTATTTTTAAAGTGGTCTTGAACATTAATTCTCCAGGCTTTGTGAAGGCCTTTCAAAGTTTTCTTTGGACACTGACTCATTTTTCATTCAGTCCAGTCCTTGTGTGCCTGACCATTTTAAGAGGAATACTTTTTGTTTGTCGAACCTCTTAAAATTGATCTATGACTTATTTAAATATATAAAAGGCACGTAACTCAAGGGATGAACAGAGACAGCTTAGGAAAAAAACAATTTTAAATTGTATCTTTAGACACTTTGTTACTAGTCGTCTGTTGGAAAAAAATCATTCCCCATTTCCCTAGTTGAATCTATGAAAAATACCAAAGATAACAGTTTGACAGCCATAAAATGGTATATTTGCATCAACAAGGTGATTCCCAAAGTGCTATGAGCTGAAAATGTGGCATATCTCGACATGATGTGCAGTGTGTCCTTAAAAATTTGAGTGGAGGACAAAAGAAGTGGCAGACCTATCTACAGCCGATGAACAGTATCTGAAAGTCACATCCTTAAGATATAAAAAAATCCGGAAAAGACCATATACAGGACCTGAGAGATCCTTCAGTTGATACATCTACTGTTCACTGAAGCCTCAACAGAAATGGTCTCAGTGGAAGGGTGGCTGTCAAGAAGCAAAGGAAGGGAAGGGGAGGAAAGGGAAGCAGGTAGAAAAGATTGAGGCATGCCATATTACACAAGAACGGGACTGAAAATTAGTGGCAACAGGTCTTATGGAGTGATGAATCTTTGGCTCAAATCACTGTAAATATTGTGTCATTGTCAGATGCTGATCCACCGTGCAACATCTGGCATCTGACTAACAGCAGCTTCATTCTTCAGCATATAAATGACCCTAAACACACGCAAATGCAGCAAAAACATAGGTGGGATATCCGCTGTAAGGCATGGATTGGCTGTGTTGAAGAATAAATGTGTTCATACCAAATATTGACTTTAAAGCTAGTTAAAATTGTACAAACTCCATTTTTTTCATATATACAGTATTTCCAAGTATGCTAGCCAATGCTTCAATAGGTCACTGCAACTATTTACCATTTTCCTAGTAAAATATAAAGAAATTTGGTGGGAAAGGGTGACTCAAGGTTTTTGCACAATGCGGTACATGTAGATATCAAATGAGCAGAACAAAAAATTAAGTATGTTTGGGTCTTGTTCTTTAGTGATGGGAACGGGGAGCAGGGGTGAGAGACGGATTGAGGCTGCAGCTGCATTCAGAAGAGAGCTGAGTGTAAAAGTGAAGCTGTTGATTTGCCGGTCAGCCTACGTCCCCACATCACCTGTTGTTACAAGCTTAGGGTTGTGAATAAAAGAAGATCGTGGATAGAAGTGGCAGAAATGAGCTTCCTCCAAAGGGTGGCTTTCCTCTCCCTTAAAGATAGGGTGAAGGGTGCTGTCATTCAAGAGGGGCTCACAGTAGAGCAACTCCTCTACATCGAAAGGAGCCTGTTGAGGTGGTTCAGGCATCTGACTAGGATGCCTCCTGGGTGCCTCTTGGGTGATGTTTTCCAGGCATGTCCAACTGAGAGGAGGCCCAGGGGCAGACCCAGGACCCGTTAGACCAGGGTTATTCGACTCCAGGCCTCGAGGGCCGGTGTCCTGCAGGTTTTAGATGTGTCTCTGCTTCAACACACGTGAGTCAAATATAGAAGTCATTAGCAGGATTCTGGAGAACATGAGTGCATGCTGAGGAGGTAATTCAGCCGTTTGATTCAGGTGTGTTGGATCAGGGACACATCTAAAACCTGCAGGACACCGGCCCTGAGGCCTGGAGTTGAATACCCCTGTGTTAGACAGATTATATCTCTTGGCTGGTCTGGGAATGCCACAGTGAATAAACTGGAGGAGGTGGCTGGGGAGAGGAAGGTCTGGGTTTCTATGTTTAAACTGCTGCCCCCACAACCTGGCCCTGGATGGATGGATGGCTGCATGGATGGATGGATGGATGGATGGATGGATGGATGGATGGATGGATGGATGGATGGATGGATGGATGGATGGCTGGCTGGCTGGCTGGCTGGATGGATGGATGGATGGATGGATGGATGACATGATGTGGAAACACTGTTTGCTGAAATATTTTGTCACTAGCAGGCATAAGGTTAATGTGTTTACGATATCAGTGCTTGTTGTGTAAGGGTCTGTGGGATGTGCGGACCAAGTGTTTGTGGAGAGCACATGTGTCAAACTCAAGGCCCGCGGGCCAGATGTGGCCCGCCATGTCATTTTATGTGGCCCGCGAGAGCTTAAAAGTTTTGAGTGTCTAAAAATAAATACCAAAAAATTAATTCAGAGCGTGCTTTGACCAAAAACTACATTTCCCACAATGCCTTTCTACCTGGGTAGCCGCGGCAGTGTTTCCACATCCATGCCAACGAGTGGAATTGAGATATAAATAATGATCCCAAAATGT